>JANEHU010002123.1:0-111917 GCA_027563435.1 Nasonovia ribisnigri
TACGTACCACCCAAATTTTCCACTCGGTAAAGGTCGTACCGCCTCCTGTGCTGCAGTTATGCTAATGACTATATTATTGTACAACTGTCAAAAATCGAAAGATGATTTCCTAGTACAAAAGATTTGTTCAAAAACAGCAATATATATATATAATTTGAAAAATTAACATAAACATGAACATTTTGAATTATTTATATATTTGTTATAAAAAGAAAACAATGCCGAAAAAACATAACAATATGAAAATTAAAGAAAAAAAAAATAGCGGCGGACAGGAGACACATAAAACCAGGAGGGGAGGGGATACGAGATGGCGAATCGGTGCTGATAAGCAATGTTGCTGGCCACTGGTCACCTTTGCACGTTCTCGCGACCGGTCCCGCGGGTCGACGAGTGTCGCGGGCACGTTTGCTCGGACGCGTGACGACCTTGCCCAGCCGGCGAGGCCAGACCGAGACGATCGCGGGAGCGACAACGGTCGACGGCGACGAACGGCGAGCAAGCGCGCGATGTCGTGCGCTCGATGGACGGTCGACGGTGACGACCCGACGACGGACGACGAAGACCGTTAGAGACAAGCGGAGCGAGATTTCACGCTGCGGAACTTGCGGCGATCGGACCAGTGACCCGGCCGACGTGGGATTACCGCGGAGCGGAAAAGCCGAGAGCCAGCGGACCGCGGCGCGATCCTCGGCTCTCGGCGGTTTTCGCCCCGGCGTCGTCCCTTCGGCCGCGTCTCGGTCCAACGACCGCCGCGGTGGAGTCGCGCGCCGCCGGACCCTGCAGGAACCGTCCATAGTTCCCTATAGGGTCCGGCGCCGCTGACGTCCGTGTTCCTAGCACGCAAATCTCTGTTACTCACCCCGCTTGCCTGTGAAGTCTCCGCCGCTGCCGTCGTAACGGGTCACCATCGCCGCCGTCGCGGTTTGTACCGGCGGCACAGAATCGTTGCCCGCGCCCGTACATCTACTAGCCGCCGTGCCGTGCCGTGTCCGTGCCGCTCCGCGCGACCGTAACTGCGGTCGGGCGCTCGCCGAGCCGCCAGAGGGTCTCGCGCGTCGACGACGTCCGAGCGCGCTACGCCAGCGAACCCTTCGCGCCGCGGGTGGTCGGAGAACGTGCGCCGGTGACTTACCGCCGTGCACCTTCCGTGCTCTTTCCCGTATCCTCCTCCCCTCCTTCACGTCGCCGTCATCCTGTCCGCCGTCTCCGGCCCGAGGGGCTGTAATCGAAGTGTGATGATCTATTCGTCCGGATTCTCGTGCGCGGCACAGCAGCAGCACAACGCGCGGAAAGTGCGTTTAATCCGTTTCCACCCCCTGGAAACCCGGTTCCTGCGGGGTGGATCGCGCTTTTCCGGCGCTGCTGCTGCTGCTGCCGCCGGGCCCTCCTCACCTATAGAATCTTCACGTTTATCATTTACAAGCTGCTCCTTCGTCGGCTCGATTTTCTCTACCGACACCACTGCGACATGCAGCATTACCGCGTCTCCGACCGGACCGTCCTCGGGATTAGGGGTGGGTTCTACAGGCCCCGACCCCGAGGACGGCGCGTCGCCGCCCGACGGCAAATTACTGCAGTCCATGTCAACGAAAATGATTGCCTCTTCTTCCGCCACGTCTTCTATTACTGCAGAGTCGCCTTCTTCCACTACGTCTTCCATTGCAGGGTCGCCTTCTTGTTGAGGGATATTTTCGGTGGGAATGTCTGTAGGCTCCTCGACGTCGTGATGTTGATCGTCGTCACCGGCGCTTTCTATAACAAGGGCCGTCTCCGGGCACGGCAGGGAGTCGCCGATCTGTGTTCCCATACTTACAGCCGATAGTAGTGGTGTCACCAGAAGAACGAGGTTCGCATCACTTTCATTTTCATAAGTTCCGTCGATTATACCCAGTATAATCTCTTCCAATATGTCCAGTAGAATGATGTTAATTTCATCGATGTTATAATATTGTTCCGACATGGTTATTTTGGTGCAGATATAAAAAGTGTGTTGTTTGGTATGAATCGAGAATTGCAAATGAGCTAAATACAAATCTTCCAACATAGAGACCGATCAATTCGAAAATCTCCCAGACGACGACGTGTATTATTAGCCAGCTAGTACGTTCATCGTTCTCATCGACGCGCCGCATTAGAATTTTGAGCGCGTTAATTTTTCTTAAAACCATTATACAATTATTGATATAAATATATAATATTATGCCTATAATATTTTAGCGAGTTCTGATATTACGGTTTGTACTCGATTTATACTTTTAGGTGATCTTATATCTTATATTTAAGTAAACTGTTATATATGCATATAGTATATAGGTACCTATATATGGGTATATAGAATTTTACTTTTTACAAACGAACTAGATACGGACACACAAGTTTTTTTTTTCAAATATTTTACATTTAATATGACGAGCAAGCGCAATAAAGTATTATCATTATAATTGGATGTTTTAATTTAATATAATTTAAGTAATATTGCTAGTGCATAGTAATAATATTACGACGTATATTATATTATAACTATGGCCCAAACCAAACGATGACTAGAAGGGACGAGGCTATATTATTATATTTTGGTCTCCTCGGTATATGGGCCACATCCACATGCGGCCAAGGAAGATCCTCCATGCCTTATTCACGGAACGCTCATTACGGTCAAGCCAGTGCCGTAGCCAGGGGGGGCACTGGGGGCACGTGCCCACCCCGAAATCCTTTCTTTTTTTTGGTTGGCCATAGACCCATAGTACATTGCACAGAAATTTTTAAATTTATATAATTCAAGATAAATCTATGATAACAAATAACAATAAAAATTATTAATTTTATAATTTTGTATTCATAAATGTAAAATAGTAAAGATAATCACAGACTTTAGATAAGAAATACAAGTGTATTCCATTTTTGTTGTGAACACGGTTATGGTTTGATTATAAGTATCATATTATTAAATCATATTATATTATAACATGTTTTGTGCTCAAGCGCCAAGTGGTATATAGTTAATGGTGACATGGTATATTATTGTTCTATGATTATAGTTAATGTGTTTAAAACACATAGTAATAATATTGATATAATGTTCTTAATATAGCTACATTAATTAATAAATTAATCTATCAATATATGGTTTAACATAATATTAATACTTTGTTATATTTTTAATTTTTTAATTTTTAAAAATATTATTAATGAAATACTAATAATACTTTGTTATGTTAAATATATGGGTACCATAGTTGTTAGCATATTAATATATTATAATGGTATAGTCATACAAATAATAGGACTGTAGTAAACACTTTATAAACAAAGGGGTCATAAAGTAATAGGTGATAATCGGGTATTCTAGCATTGCAAAAATTGAGAAAAAAATTAAGTGCCCCCCCCAAAAAAAAAATTTCTGGCTACGGCACTGGGTCAAGCACATTTCATTATGTCATTGTGCTTCATTTCTATTTACACGTTAAAACAAAAGAAGTTTGTACAGTTTAATATATTATTATTATAACTAAGTAACGTTCTAAATTACAAATAGCCACACACCCGGAATGGTCTAAACAGTACATACTATTATACAGGGCAGGTAAAGATATTGTGTACATAATATATACTCCTCTGATCAGCGTAACACCACCGCACTGTATGGAACATCTCCCTCCACTACTGCCGAAGCTCGAAACTAATATTATAAAATATTACTGTTATAATAAAAACGAATATTGGCCAATGTTTTTTTTTTCTCACCCTTGTTTTTCCGCCGCCCACACGCGCAACCAGCTCGGGACAGTATATATTTCGTTTTTCATCGGATGATTTTATATTACAATTACGGAGTAGTCCTCCAATTTTGGTCGTAATATATTATATTATTATTTTATGTATACTTATTAGTTATTCTTATGCCGTGGTCGGACGCCCGTGGTATGGCACTATGGCCGACACTCGCACTTATATTATTATCATCATGTGTATTGTTATTATTATTATCAATTATTATAAATTGCTGTGTGCTACTGTGCTATGTCACACTGTCGTTCCTAACGATATAATATTTTGTTTTACATTATTTCTTAACGAAGTTTTTACGCCGGAGGCTTTTCTTCGTAGTTCGTATTCACCTTCAATATTATTTTCATTAAATAATAATATAATCGAATTATCGGTCTACCACGTGTCAGTTACTGTCAAACGTGGTGTATATATACGACCAGATAGTCATGGACGTATGTGGAGGTCTGGAGAGTGACAAACGTTCGTGGAAAAACTTTGCAGGGCTGTCGTGACGTATGAAAACTGAAAACCTCCGGAGGGAGAGTGGTAGATATAGAAGTGTCTCATAGAAACGAACCGTGAGTGTCAACTTGAAGGCCCCTGCCGTATATCTTTTTGAAATTTTTAACTAAATATTAATTTATAACTATCATAATTTCAGACGTAAACAGTTATAAAAAAACCATGGATTTAAAATATTTTTTTTAATAATTAAAAACAATAACTTTATAAGAACATCATTTTTATTTTGATAGACTTAGTTAAAAATGTCTAATCATTTTTACCCTCGAACAAACATTATCATCAATAAAACAATATAGGTAGTAGGTTACAGTGCCGCAAAAACCGAGTGCGCAAAGCGTGCCGCGCACATGAGTCCCAAAGACTTACATATATTTGGGGGGCCCCCGGGCTTCATATAGTTTTATACTTTTTTATATATATATATGTATACACAAACTGATGTAAAAAATGTTTTAAGACCTTAAAATGTTGGCACTTATAGTTTGTAAGACTTACAATAAAAATTAATTTAAGAAGGGGGCCCGTTATTATATATAGTTGCGGCACTGAGTAGGTAGGTACTCACTATATAATGTAGATTGTAGATAATCACTCTGCTGATATCGAGTGTATATCTCGTCATTGAGTAGGTAGGTCACTGTAATATACGTGTTCAATTGATTGATAATAATAAATTAATCATTGCATGCGAAGTACGATTATGCGAAGATGGCAGCTTATATTGTTAAAACGTAAAAATAGATAAATATAAAAAATAGTTATATTAAAATGGGTGTTAAGAACCTGAATGATTCTCTACACGTATAAATGCTGGAGAATAATATCAAATGTAAATAAATTACGCTATTACCTTCCTACAAGCGTTCCGAGGGCTCTTAAGGTCACGTATTCGACAATTTTATCAAATACACCGTACAATCACAGACTATGTGAATCGTTCTTAGCGAGTCCCGCAGTCTTAATCCAGTGGCGCTTATTGAGTTTCTTTTAATACCTAGAGTTCCAAAATGTAAGCAGCCCATTAATTTTCGTCGTCAGGACACCTTTTCTTTATTATATTATAGTATATATGTAGGTATAAGGGCTTAAAGTAGGAAAAATGTCCAGGGGAGACAGTAGTTGTAATAATTGTAATCATTAAAATTTCTAAATTGTCTCTATATAGTTTTAAGCGTTCCACATGTATGTATAATGTCTAATGTATATTATCATATAATGTATAAACAGTGATCGTGTAAGCAAACTCATAAAAACAATAGACAGTATATATTTCGTAGTAGTAGGCCGATGAGCTGAGACAGCATTTTGTAAAATTATATTTGAGGACGCAAGCACCAAGGTATAGAGGGCCAGTGCGGGTTTTCTGGGAGACACAGACGACTGTGACGATTCCCGGAGACTCGTGTTTTATGCGTTTGTTTATGTACAATAAAGTTAATACAAATAGTGTAAATTGTCAATTTATTTTGTGTGCCATCAAGAGAAAAGTTAGGTAATAATAGGCGTACGACAGCATTATGGTCTTCGTAATATATTTTAATTTTTATGCATGGGCTATCGAAGAGTTTGTACATTTAATGTCAGGCCAATAACTATAAATAAGATGCAGAATAAAAAATAAAAATAGGGGTGCCAATAAAGTACACCCTGCCTACCCCAAATGACGTATCCCTAATTTAAGAAACGCCGCTTGGCCGAAAATACGTCCACGCCGACTCAGCACGTCTTACCAGGTCGATCGAAAGTTTTTTGCCAAGTAACACCCTATAAAGATTGGCGAATAACGTATTTGTTACGTCGAACGGACGTGCCGAATGGCTAAAATCCCTACGCGTATGGGCGTGACTTTTAAATAATCGAAGCTGCAAAACATTTATTAACTTTCGTAAAACGCACCATCGCTTTCTAAATGACTTTATTTTTCTGTGGACAAATAATGGGTTTAATAATTTATTATCATCGTACACGTACACACGATATATTATTATAATACATAATACACTATATGAGTCACATAATATGACAATAATTACTAGCCAAAATTAGAGGACACTCGAAGTGCATCGGCCGCGCGGTAGCGATGACGTCTGCAACAGGATATGATAAATACATAAAAGAATGCACGTTCTTCAAATGACCTGCTGGCTGCATGTTTTCTTGTGTACATAAAACGGTTATCTGTTCATACTAATAATTGTTTAAAGAGGTATACAAAATGTATATCGTATTAAACAATAAAAAAAATCATTTCAAGGAGTTCACATTATACTATTACCTACGCGTCTTATGCTCTTATATAATATTATTATATCTATATATTAAACGCATTGACATTTTCCAAAATTGTAGATTAATTTCAAGCTATATTAAACCATTCTATAGTTTATGTCGATTGTCGGTATCGACTTAAACAAGAGAAACGTTCAAGACTTAACGATCAATATTATTTTAATTAGATGGGTGCAATATATATAAAACTAAAATCATTAAAGGAAAAATCGTCCTGTAATATAGCAGGTATTTAAGTATACAATACCACTAAAGAATATAAATATAATATTATAGTCTTTTCTTTTTACAATTTCTTTTTCAGCGCATTTATTGGAGTCAAATTATAACAAAGGTTTTGTGATTTTAATTGCATTTTTATGTTTTACAGAACATAAAAATCACAATTCACTGCAGGCTATAGTTATATTATAGTTTATAACAAATTAACTTTAGGAGGTACCCACTACCCACTCATTTGAAATTCGATCTTTACGTATCAAAACTATTTAAGAAAAAATCTTCAAAATATTAAATTAAAAATTATGATATTCAAAAACAAAAAAAATCTAAGACTAGAGCGTGAATTTGTAATATTTGTATGCATTTGAAAATTTATTCTGGATGATTGTATGACATAATGCTATAAAAGTAATCACAAAGTATGTTTCATGCGGCACAGAGATCGAAAATATAAAACTTTTTTAATGTATATTTTTTGGCATTTCGGACATTTTATGTTAATAAGAATTTATTTTGCGTCTTTACGATTTATACTAATATTCATGTTATGCTACAACAGTACGACATGTAGTTGCAAATATTTTAGTGAATGCCTTTATCTGATTATCAGTGCTGGAGGGTGAGTACAACAGCCTCTAAAAAATGTCAAATTCGCTAACTAATGTAGTACTGTATAATAATAACATAGTTATTAACGATGTGTTATACCATTAATTGTAATTTTATTACTTTATAGTAGGTAACCTACCTACCTAAATATACATTATAAAATTTAGCATTTACTAAATACTATTTAGGTATGTGTATATTTGATTCAGTAAGACGATGAAAAAAAATTTACGTCTAGCCGTCCTGCGGGGACAATAATAACCGTGCTGGCCCTTATTAATAATAATAATAATTGGTACTTAATAAATTACACTTGTGGGCATAGCTTTAGTGTTTGCCCTCGGACCCCAAAAGTTTATGACGCCACATCATATTATATGATATAATTATTATGATATTGGTATATATATAGTATCATGTATATATATTGGATATTTTTCGTACAAGACCTAATTGGCTATAACACTATACGTCTATATACCTACATATTATAATATAGTTGCAGGTTCAACAATGTCGCACGTTAACTGCGGTCTGCGACTATACGGATATAACATAATAATAGTCTGACAAGAGTCGCCCACGCGGAAATATAATATTACTATCTTAACTTCGGCAAAAAGATCGTAAAACCGTAATGCATATATATTTTACACTTACAGGTACCTCTACCTAACCATCGTATATTTTACACCTGTCCTTTACGCGGTTTTAATAATATGTATAATATATAAAATATTAATGTACTTATATATATATATATATAGATATTTATGAATCATGTTCAAGATTATGTTGTACGCACGTATATAGATTGTAGACAGATGTTGTTAATACCTGCATATTGTAACAGCGCCAAACGTCTGAAATCAATAAAAAAAAATCAACACTCAAATCGCACGCGAGTGGGTGGTGAAAACGTATGCCAGAAGCGTGAGTACTATACCTATACTTACTTTTGTGATATAATATTATTATGGATGTGATGTTCGACGGCCGTATAATATATATTTTCGAGACAACTATCGCGGCGGAATGACGTGCTAATGGGCTGGCAATAGCCGCTTCGCGACATTAATACAATATGAATTATAGTACACACACATAATATACAGGTAACTCGTAGGTGGGTCCAGCTGGGGTATCAGATATATAATATTTTTATATTATCTTGGGACCGAGTTGATTATCGAACTTCAAGGACGGCTGTTATTGTCATAGATATTAGATAGGTAATTCACGACAGTCTTTTTTTGAAGTCGTCCCCAATTTATTTTTATTGTAAATTTATGTAGGTAGGTACAACTAATATTATTATATTTTATTTTAGCCACAGATTGTATGAAATCTGTGGCTTAGCGTTAAGACAGCTGATTGGCCGCAATTCGAATGTTATATTTACCTACATATTAAGTCAAATAATATCAAAAACAATTTAAAATTAAATTTCTATAAAAAATATAAATGCATTGAATTCTTCAATAATGACGACTGAGTACTGACAAATGACGATGCTATTCTCGTACATTGTAATAAGCTAAAAAAAATTAAACTATTTTGTTTTAAAAAAACTAGTCAGTGAAATCGATTATATTCCATGATTAACTTTTTATTAATTATTATTACCTACCTATAATATAATATTATATCGACCCATAGGTAGCTTTTATAGATATTGATAAATTCAATAAATGTAGAATATACCTATTTATTGAAATATAAGAATTTAAAATAATAAATAATATTGTAATCCTCACCTATAAACCTTAAGCATCACTGAATTTTTTCACATAACTCCAAGAATAGTAAACAATAATAATTTAAGTAACATCTCACTATTAGATATAAAAAATTAATTTTATAAAAATCATTAAACATCACACATTTTATTTGTTTTAAATATTTAACGATATATTTTTGTGATAAAAATTGAATTCCACTATCCCAGTATTAAATATAAAATAACTCTCATTAAAATTATTAATAATAAGCTAATAATATTTGTACTTAGTAACTTTGTAAGACCCATTTTAAATTATATATAGGAATTAGGTACTTACAACATAATAAGTCGACTTCATATAGTATTTTACTATTAACACTTTTTCCATAAATATTTCAGATACTGGAGTGTTAACCTTAAGGTAAGATATTATAGAAATATCAATCATGTCATCATAAGAATTGAAATTTTAGATTTTAGAGTAGAGTATAGTCGTACTATATTTGTCTTACTATATAATAAATGTAATATTAATTAAGACAAATAAACAATGTAGTAAGCCAAAATATTTAACATTCGATAAAATGTGAATGTAATCTTATTTATTAAATTGTATTGCCATTCAATAGACATATCGTAACTGATCATTTTGGCTGCATCAACTCACCCGACTACCATTTGCTGGAAACAGTCATTGTACAATTATTGGTGACATCGGCATAAAGGGGATCAAGGGATCAAACCAACATATAAGCTCATTTAGTAAGCACGAAACTAGCCATTCTTAAACTGAAAAGAGTATAGTTCAATTAAATCAATACACTGTTAAATTTGTATCAGATAGTGGAGAAATTGTATCAGTAGTGTTTAACAAAACAAATACACATTTTTTGATTATTTAAGTTTATATTTATTTCAGTATTTTTGAGGATTATAATATGGTTCTTAGGCAAATATTATATCACCATACAGCTTGGATATTTGTTGAAATAAATTTAAATCTGAAAAATTAAAAATTAAATATTAAAATATTAAAATTTGACAGAACTACTAAAGATATTATGATTTTACATTATCAACAGCATTGTCTGCTTCTTCATCTTCGCTAATATCATCTCCGAATTCAATATCCTCATCCAATCCATCGTCAACAAATGTGACTGTATCATTGATGCGAACTAAAAATAATACATATTTTATTTGATATCAAACATATTTTTGATTAAATCAATGGAACAATTTTTACCTGTTTCTGGAAATTCTCCGTATGTTTTCAAGTTACGAGCTTCATCAGGCGTATACTTCAAAATTACATCAGCTTTTGTATCTTGATATTCACGTAATCCTATTAATACTATATCAGCTTGGTTGATCCATACCTAAAATAAAAAATATATTACATAAAATAACTATACTCAACTCAAATTAACTAATCAATTAATAATCGAAGTAATAATAATTTAAAAATAATATAATACATTTTACAAAAATTATTTCAAAATTAATCTTACTCATACAAATTTATAGTATGCATTTTTTATTGAATACTTATGGTAGTTAATAAAATTCTATATTTGATTATGACAATTTTTAAGAAACAAGTAATATGAATATAAGTTATAGTATATATCAGGGGTCACCAAATGGCAGCACACGGACAAATTTTAACCGTCCCGCAGACAAGAATAAAACATTTAAAACCGTTAATATTATACTAGGCTCTAGGGTTGTAGTTTGTCATTTTTGTTTGTTGGATTTTACCAATGTCTGCAATTTTGATGACCCACGAATCATTTCCAGATTTCTAATGTGGCCCTTCATAAATATTAATTGATGACCCTTAGACTATATATTAATATAAGTGACTTATAATATTATTACTATTCTAATATCTAATAATTCAGGTCCCTTTAAGTTTTTTTTTAACAATTTTCTTTATACAAAAAAACATTATAAAATACATAAGAATGTTCTTAAAAAAAAAACTATTTAGTATTCAACTGAAACTTTTTTTTTTTTACCTATAGCATTAAAATAGATAGTAGGTATAGAAAATACTAAACAAGAACCTAAATGAATTGTTTAACATTTAAATTAACCCTAACATTGGGACATTGGTACTATTTTTCATTAAGAAGACACCCACATGTTTTGACTTTACAAATGTAAAACATTATTTTTGAGCAGGACAAATTTTGTGTATACAACTTTAAATATTAGAGTGAATTGACTTATTATCAAACTAAAAAGGTAAATATTAAAGGATATTATTTGTGTTCTTTCACTATTATTTTTTTACAATATTTTAATTTTCAAGCAATTTAAGAGTAGGTATGCAAAATATTAAATATGAAAAATGTATGCTTTTTGTTGTGTCAATAATGCCATCTAGTTCATTCTGTATTTATTTGCTTTACTATTTTCTCTTTATATACAACTATATTTTACTGTTGCACTTCCTAGTTTTATAACTGTTAAAATTGTTTAATTCAATATTGTAATATTGTACTGTTATCATTAACTTTAATTATGTACTTTCACATATATTTTGTAAATTGCCATTTGGCGTCAATAAAATTAAAATAAATAAAATGCTCATAACTCACTTAAAAATTTAAATATTGTAAAAAACCAATGAGATCTTACCTTTTAGTTTAATCTCAGATCAATTGTCTCTAATTTTAAAGTAAACAACACAAAATTAGTTCTACTGAATGTAAATTAGCCATGTTGTACGCTTGTAAGACAACACATGTGGGTATGGTGTCCTTTTAGCTACAGCAGTACAGCATTTTAAAATTTTAATTTTAACACCAGGTTCAAAATGAATTAAGTTCATGAATGATAAATGGTACTAGAAAATTAAATTAACACGTTGACTGCATGCATTTTTTTAAGTTCTCACTTCTCACTCCATATAATAAAAACTGC
This sequence comes from Nasonovia ribisnigri, assembly GCA_027563435.1. Taxonomy (NCBI): domain Eukaryota; kingdom Metazoa; phylum Arthropoda; class Insecta; order Hemiptera; family Aphididae; genus Nasonovia; species Nasonovia ribisnigri. The sequence goes on from JANEHU010002123.1 coordinate 12,074, forward strand.
TCATATGGTCATACTTCCGAACAGTGTATGAATACATATTTATTTAACCAAGCTAACTAATGATTAACCCTTTCACTGCTACACTGTTTATCCACTGCAACCTGTGTATGATACCTAAAATAAAGTAGTATTTAAATTTTGAGATCTATATGATCTAATGAGTGATCTAATAAAGTTTAAAATAATGCGAACCAAGGTTTCTAAAACTTGTACGGTTACCGATAAATGAGAATATTATAAAATATAAGGACGTAATATAAGTCTGGAGCAGTGAAAGGTGTAAATGTTTTGGATGTAATAGTTCGTCTAGGATACTGAAAAGCTTAAATAACTTTAGGCTACAAATACAAAATAATAACAATTTACTTCAAATGTAAAGTTGTGTTTAACGTGTTGCTGAACTACTCCAAGGACACCAAATGCAGTCAGAACGCAGTCAACGTGTTAAAAGGACCCTTGGCACTTGTGAGGGACTTATATTTGATATATATTTACCATATTTATTAAAATTGAGCACCTTTTTCCTAAGTTTCCCTCGAATGTGGCAAAGTCGTTTGACACCATCAAAGCACATTGCTTCTAGACGTCCATTTCCCAACATTTTGGTAACTTGGGCGTATTCTAAATATAAAAAAAAAATTAATGTACTGTACATAAATATTATTTATCATGAATAATAAATAATTGAGAACTAAAATAATTCAAAATATAATATGTATACCTAATGTATTTTACTTTGGATTTCAATAAATAAAATTAAATGAACTGTGAATGGAACCGGTAGGTATAGGGAGCAACTACTAATTATACTTTTACTTTCCTTCTATAGGTTGGGTCACAAAGTTGACATTTTGAGTGCCTATCACTTACACAGTTCATAGCAGTATCTTGCGAAAAGCATTATGATATGTCAATACGTATCTATTTACTATACCACAAATTTGAAACTGATATTTTAATAGCTTTTGAAAAACAATTTTTATATTATCATTTGAAGTCAAGTTATTTAAAAAAAATAAATTGAAAATCATGAGGGGGCCTGTAAACTACATTTGTGTTCCTTGAAATTCAACATGTATCTTCATAGATAAAACTGTGACATTACTACGTTAGTACCATTAGCATTCTCGGTCCAACAATATTGCAATAATATGCACATGTTATTCCCATTTGTTCATTAATCATTTTACAAATGATTCAAATCATCAATAAAGTACTGAATAGGTATATTTTAAGAACAAAATTATTACCTTGTCCGTCTTCTTTGAATACCAATTCACGCTTTTCCGTTTCATTCTCGTTCTTACCTCTCCTACGATTTTTACCTCCTTTTCCTAATGATTGAAACAAAAACAATAAGTAAGTAGAATAAAATCAAAGATACCGATTTAGTTAAACATTATAAACTATGTATGAAACAAAGCAAATGATTCTTGCTCGAAACATTGGTTTTCGAACGATTTACTTACCTTTATTTTTAGGCATCTTGTATTGATCTGAATACTTGTGGTTACAAGGTCACTAGTTCAGGGTCTTAGGGTCGATGACTAATTACTCTACGTAGTTAATAAAAATTAACAACGCGTTTCTAAAATAATAGAAATCGTCCCGAAAGACTGAAAAGTAAAAGAACGCGTTATCACAAGACATCGGTCCAGTGTCCATCGTGTTTGGTTATTCCGGCGTGGTTAGGCATACATTTTATCGGTCGAACCACAATAATGATAAGCAGGCCAAAGAGTATAGAAACAGTAAAACGATTATATTTTTTCACCGGGAAATTTATTTTTTAGCCGTCTGTTAACTGACTTTTGTATTTATTTATTTTGTGCAGGCATTATACCACAGATTTCTGTGTAGAAAGTACTAATTCTAGTTTCTACTAATGCACAGTACTAATTGCACAAATTTACTATATGTGATGTGTCTATATTATAGTACATTGCAAGTACTTGTTAAGTACAAAGTTTAATTAATGAATATATAATAGTGGTGGAAATCCAATTGATGAATGTGTCAACAATATGTTATTATTTGTCCTAATATTGTACTTTACTATATACTTTTGTTGTATTTTATTAATCATTCATATTATATGGCTGTAACGAATTAAGTGTAAAGAACTAAGTATAAAGTATTGTAGATTTTTAAGATTTGTAATTTTGTAGTTTTGTTTGATATTGCAAAATACAGTTACCTACCTATTGGTTTTAAAATTTTACCCGGACGCAGTTTACATAATATTATCCCCTTTTTACAGTTTATAAGAGTACGGGCGCTGTTTTCTTGTGTGATTTTATGTTTACCTGTACCACTGATTAAATATATGTATATATGTATATTTAATCAATGCCTGTACCATGGGGCTTGGGCTCAGTTTACGATCACCGAATGTCATTGTATACGAAAGAAACGATTCTGAGCGGAGACGGTTTGTCAGTGTGTGTCAGTCTAGGATATTTTATATTAATTATATATTGTTATTATTAATTATTAACACGGTAGGGAGTAAGTTGAATACTAATATTAAAAAATTACAAAAAAATAACTAAAATCGTTACTGTCCAAATTTTAACTTAAAATAACTATAAAAAAAAATGTGTTTATGACACTTTATGTATATTTTTTAGGGTTTACCTTAATTTTAATTTTATTTTTCCCTACGCTTTTGAAAACTATTGGAATATTAAATTTTGACTCAATACACCAACTACATTCACTTTCCCATCGAACGCAAGATACTGTTGAAGACAATCGAAGCAGTTGTATATAATACTTTGCCCCAAACGGTAATGATGAACACAACATTTTTTTTTTAAAAACACATTGTTAAATCAATGTAAAAATACATTCATCTATCCGCAATGAATTTAATATTAGATTCGTGTAATCGTGTCAATGTTATTATTTCCATTTCACAAAAATTTACCTATTGATGTAATTTATTGAAAATATTACACAAGTGTAAAATAAGAGTTTTAATTTAATGAACTTAAATTTGACTTAGGTACACGATTTTATCGTAGTTCATGAAATGTATATCCTTTTCATTAAAAAAATGATTACACTTACACTAAGTGGATGCGACATAATAATATACGTCTTAGGCGGGAAATACTATTTTACTTTAAGGCGCAAATATAGGCAATAATTATGATATTGTGGGCATAGTTGATCTCCATTGTATGGTTTGAGTTTTCCGTAACCGTTTAATCTCTTTTCTATGATTTTATAAAAAAAAAAAGTTATTTAAATATAGTATATTAATTATTAGATTAAAATAAAATTACTAAACAAAAATGTTTAATTATTAAATAGTCATTTTTTCCAATAATATATTTTAATCGCTCTGTATACTCAAATTTACTTACTATAATACTATACTATACTATACTTATATAGAGACAGGTTAATACACAATCATAAATTCATATCTCAATTAGGGGGCTTTCCGTATAAAGCTAACAAGTAACATTAGCCATTAGTACTTATCTAGTACCTATTATTTTTAAATTATTTTTTTTCTCGGGCTTTTTTTCTCCGACTTTTTATTGTCTACCCAATTGAACGGATGTCAAGTACCTATTAGATACTAGCAATTTAGATGGAAATAATTACAAAATATAGATAACTAGGATTTAGGATATAGATTAAATATATATTGTATATTAATTAATCAATGATATAAGTGTATAATAAACATGAATTCCCATACTATGTATTATAATTTATATTACTGCGTAAGTCAGGCATTTTACAAGCAGCCTTCCACTCGTTTTTATGGTCCGTAGACAGCAACATTTATATGCAATTTTCCTTTCATGTCACAACTATGTTATAGTGAGAGGTATACATTATGTTACTTTTCTGTCTTATCTTCTGATTAACTGTAATTGAATACAAAATAAGTACCTATTGTATAGGTACTGCTATATAGTATTAAAAGTAATGAATAAATTAAAAAATTTGTACAAAATGTTTTTTTTTCGATAAATTTTTAAGTGCGGTCCGCATACTAAACTAACATTCAATATATTTAACATGGTTAGTACTTTGAGTTTGGTGATTGGTGTAGGTAGTCGTAGTTCGTAATAATAACTAATACCTATAAAACTAGGACATAATGATTATTTTATGTGTATTATTTTGTACTTGAGCAATTCTCGGTGTTAAAATAAAAATAAAAATAAAAAATAATGCACGATAATAATTATTAATATCATACCATTAAGTTATGAATAGTATTTATAATCAATGTATTATATTATATGCATAATGTATACATATATAATACAATGTGTCAATATTTTACAATACTTTGATAATTGATGAGTGTTATCGAGTGCATCCCGTACCTACGCAGTATTTTAGTATTTTACGATCACGGGTACGATTTAAATTTAAAAGTAATGAAGTATTATAATTTACATATTTATATCATTACTATTTATACTTTTACGTAGGTATTTTAATATTTAGTAGATTGTGAATTTGTGCACTATTAAATCACGATCACTGTTCACAGCGACAGCATCATGTACGATGTACTTAAACTATATTATTATGTCTATATTAGGCATTTGAACAAATTAATAATGTATATTAAATAATAATATTTTATAATATTTTTCTATATTCTGTGACACTAATCAGTGACCTTTGTCAAGACTCGAGTATCAACACTAAACAGCTATTTAAATTCATCATTAATTATTCTAAGAATGTCAATATAGTCTATAGGTATAGTATAACGTACTTACGAAGTAGGTACCTACGTATAACATTATTAGACTATGTTTTCTCTTTATTCTAATCTGCATGGTATACAGAGTGGCACAACTTTTGTCTTGTAATAACGCATCTATCCAAATTCTTGTTTTCAGATTTACAAATACCTAAATTTTGTTGTTTGAATAATTATTTAAGAAGTATTCTCTGACGATACAATCTTTTTTTCAAAAATAGGTCTAGATGGCACTTACTGGCTAGATAGTAGGTACCATCAATTTACAAATTCTATTTTTTTAATAAATTAATACTTACTTTACTTACTCATTACTGGACAAAAACATTCAAGTATCAAAAAATATTATCTTTATAGACTACAGAAGTATGCTTAATTCCAAAATCAGGATTTCTATAAGCTCATTATTAAAGTAAAAAAGGGGTTTGCACTTTGTGCATGCCAGTGTAGTGGACAGTCGTGGTGTATCACTCTGTACAATTAAAGTGAACTCCGTTATCACCCACGTCCCACCGCTACGACGTTTTATCATGACGTTATCAGTGTTCAACAAACTGAAATCCGGAGTAACCACGACTGCTACGAGGAATTATTTATTATCTGTGGTAACTATTATTATTATAAACAATAATTATTATACTATCTCATAATAATTATATTTATTACTTTTTTAAATGCTAATTTATCGTCAGCCTCAGACTCTCGGTCCTCAGGGCCCAGACCTCGATCGACATTCGACGTTCCATCGTCATTGCTCATTAGTCGTCAGTCGTCAGTCACTCGTTGGACGCGTTCGATACTAGTGAAGTACCTGCCTTCTAATTTTGTGAATTAAGAGTTAACGTTATTTTCGATAGGTGAAGATATGACGTGTTTAAGGCGGTGGTTATAATTTTTTTTTGTCTCGTTCTTGACATCATGTTTTAGTGTTGCAAAAAAACCCTATGTAGTCCCGAAATTCAGCAAGGAACTAGTTCCATATTGTTTCAAGGTCTGACAATCACCATTCAAAATGAAGTCTTTGCAGAGTATTTTATTCGGTATACTTCTCATGTTTGTCTACTGCCGTGGTCATTATGCAAGCGTCAGTGATCGCCATGATTTGTGTCCGAAAATCAATCCTTGGGTGTTCCTTGGTTACAGGCCGATGGGTAGATATTATGATTTTATTGAATGACTGAAGTGTCGGATACTCTGATGAAGTTGGTTAGTGTTAAGGTCAAAATTATGAATGTTTCAGGTAAAGAAGAAGCTGGTAGCTATGAAAAAATTTCAAATGTCACATTAAATGGATGTATCATAAAATGCTGTGAATCTGAAAGTTGTAATGTGGTTTTCATGAACAAGAACGATTGTTATACGGTAGCTATTATATTTACCCTATTATGACTCTACATATTGGTAAAAAAAACCAGCTCATAACTATTAAAAAATTAGTTTAAATATATTGTTATGTATGTTATTTTGTCTTGATAATAATGTGATTTAGGTAAATATACAATATAATATAACTAAATAGAAAGATTATTAGTACATAAATATTTAAAAAAATTAAAAAAACAATAATATTCTCTTTGATATTGTTTTAATAATATTAAAAATTATCTTACTTTAGTATACAGTTATTTTAATAATTATTAGTATTTCTATATTATATTTTTTTATAATATAGGTAGATATTTTATTATAAAATCTGTGATCACAGTCTTAGAATATTTTCTTAACCACAGGTACTTATATTTTTAAAGGCAAATAAAATAACTCATACTATCAGTAAGAAAGTATGTATCCGTGGATTTCTAACTGTTTTAATATCATCATTTAATGAATGTCCAAAATGTTTTTTCTATTATTTTCAGTGCCAATCATTAATCAGTTAAACCGATTACATAAATACCTTAAGACAACTCATTAACATTTGTTACCCGAAATGGTACTTATTGGTTATCACGACTACATTGACACTGCGTAATTTAAAAAAACTAACTAAATATTAACTATTAGAAAAACTACCATAAAAACTAGGAATAATATTCAAAATTAATTATTAACTCGAGGAGGAAAATGATTAGCCGTGCAATTTAAAATAACTATAAATGGATTATCGTGCTTTTGACGCCACATGAATTCAACCAAGTAATTGTGTAGATGTTGACGAGCTGTACCTCCATGTTTCTTGTTGTGCCATTTTGAGGATACCCATAACCTCTCGATATTCTGTTTGTATTGTATATTGTATTTGAGTACTATTTCCAGATTTGCTTTGTAGAATTTAAACAAATTATACATTTGACAAACTACACTACACTATAAAAAGTATTAACAATATGAAAAGTATGAAAGTGGTGTTAACAAGTGTATTGCAAAATGCCGTAAAGGTAGTTGCGATAACTGAATTGTTTATTTATTGTCCAACATTAATAGTAGTCACGATAACCGATAAGTACCCCTGAAATTAACGTATTAAATTTTACATTTCAAATTCCTCAACAATATTGTCAGACATTCGCATAACAGTAATATTAGCTGTAGTTAAGTCGGTGGTATTTTATATTCCTATGCATCCATATTACTGATAATTGCTATTATTTTTATACATTTTAGCAATAATATTTTCCTTGATACCTGAATCAATTTTTTTTTTGAAATGTTGAAGTGTATTGGTGGGTAGGTATTTGTGTTAATATTTATTATTTTTTTTTTATTAGCTGTCGTGTAAATCAAATGATGACTGTCTACCGGTTTATACTAAAGAAAATGTATTGAACTTCAAAATGATTTTGGTAGCTCCAAAATTACCTGTTAAGGATTGGACTGACATATTGGAAGGAAACAGTTTCTCAGAGCCTGAGTAAATATCAATATAACTTTTTACAAGGTGATTCTTTTTATCAAAAAACACTAAGTATTTTGAAAAAAATTGAGTTGTGGGCAGGGGCGCAATTTTAATAATAAAACTGGGGGTGCTGAAGCCCCTCTATTTTTTTTTTATATTATCTTTCGGTTATGTTTATGTATACCTGCAAAATGATTATTAAAATGTAAATTAACATGAAAAAAATTGGGGGTTCTAATTTCAAAATTGTGTTGCTAAGCACACTCAAGCTCCTCTTCTAAATTGCGTCAACGGTTGTGGACCAACATTTTGTAGGATATCCTTGTATCATACCACTCCATAACTAAACTTTAAATACCTACTCATAGCTAGAGTATATTATTTTAAATAGTTAAAATATGATGGTTATATTCTCTTAAAGATATGCATTTATATGAATATCTTATATCTTAAAGAAAAAGTATTTAGATTATTTTCTACTATGGAATGTAGATATATTTTACTCTTATAGTTGTATATTACATGATAAAAACATGGTTTTACTTACAAATTCGCGTTCAACTCATAAACATATTAATATGTATATGGTTCAACTTATAACTAATTAACCAAAAATTAAAAAACATTAATATGTTTTATGATAGTTATTAGTTAGTGTTTGATGTTAAAAGAATCATCCAGTAGATACCAATTATATATATAATAATATGTGTCTATTTAATTAAAATATTAGAGACGCCAAAGTGGTATACCCCTTAGAAAAAATATGTGAAGTGAACAATGATTGTACAGATAATGAATTATGTGACCCTCAAATTGGTATTTGTGTCTGTTCTGAGGGTTACCAATTAGATGATACTAAGAAATTCTGCTATTCAAATACTGGTAATTTGGGTCTAGGATCAAATACATCTGGTTACGATGTAGATGATGTAAATAATGTTATACCAGAACAACAACAACAACAATTTGACAGTTTAAAAAAAGTAAATAAAAACAGTTATTTGATTTTTATCAATATTTATTTTTAAAAATTTTAAATTTTCAGGTATCGGTTGAAAGTGAATCACAAAAACCACCAGAAATCAAACATTTAGTTGTTTCAGTTTTGTCAAAAACTGTACGACTACCGGAAAACGAAGCTACACTTTCTGCTTATACTGTACCAGCAGATGACACAGGTATGTACAACTTATTTACTCTGGATTAGTCAATTGTTATGTAATTTTCATTATAATTCAATAATGATTTAGGCCATAGTTATCAATATGAATGGTCACTGATTTCAAAAACTCAGGGATCTGGACAAACTGTATCAATGAATGATCAGAATGGAAGCACATTGAAACTTTCTCATTTAGTTGAAGGTCTATATATGTTCAAGGTAACTGTTACCGGTACAGGTGCTTTTGGAGAAACACAAGCTAATGTCACAGTATTACTACGTAAGTCTTTGCCACAAATATATTTCATTAGTATATTGTATTAAAATTAAATTTTGTAAAGCGCAAAGAATTAATACACCTCCAAAAGCTGTGATATTACCATCGTCCTTGGTGGTAAAGTTACCTAATACAGTAGCGGTGCTCGATGGTTCAAGTAGTCGTGATGATACTGGTATTGTGCATTGGCGCTGGGAGTTACAGAAAGGTCAATTAGGATATAGACCTCATTTACCTCCTGACACTCCAACTTTACAGTTGAATGATCTACAAATTCCTGGAAACTACACATTCAAGTAAATCATTTTTTCATTTATTCATTTATTTTAGATTATAATCTAGGAATGAATGTATTGGTTTTACGATATATTTTTTTATGGAAATAGGTAATTTACTTGTAAATATACCTTTAAAGATTGAAAATAATATTTAGAAAGTAATTAGAAAAGGTGATTTACTTAATTTTTTTAGTAGTTTTCCTATGTGTAAGAAAAAACTACTGAAAGGTAATATTTATAATTAGAGGTCGGATTTATATTCTCTTAAAATCCTTAAAATATGATGTTTTTATGTCACATAAACTAAGCAATATATTCTCTTCATATTCTTTTAAAATACCAGATATATGATGTTTTATGTCTTTAAATATGCAAAATATTCTTTTAATATTAAAAAAAAAATTCAGTTTAAATTTATTTTTTATTAATTTGGTTTTAAATATATTTAATTTAATTAATTTTACAATTACAATTAATAACTATATATTGTTCCACGATATATATTCCGCGACGCGATGGACGACTAGTAGACAACGAGAATAGTCGTGACAGCTAACGAAATAACCGATGTGCTATCGCAATCGATAAGGAATACAATATGGAGATTAATTTTTATTAAAACCCAGAAATAAATCATTTAGTGAACATTGTATTTATCAAAGTGCTGATATACGTGAAATATGTTCATTAAATGCCAATGTTAGAAAAATATTCTCTAACCCCTAAAATATGCTTTTTTATGCAAAATACATTTTTTCATGTGAATTCTGTGTTTCATGAATCGTAAAGATTTCTCACTCCCATTTAACAGCATAGACTAGAAACAAATATGTAAAATCATAAAAATCCGACCTCTATTTATAATGTTGAACAAATATCAGCAAATGTAATTTTAAATTTGCTTTTCTCAGAGTTAATTTATTTTACTAACACTTTTAAGTTGTAATATAACAATATACCTAACAATTTCTCTATTCAGTCCTAAAATTAATGAAGTCAAAGTCAAATGACTGCCATAAAATTTGAGTTATTGTGAGGTGTTTAATTTTACTTGAGGTTTATCATATACTATGATATTATACAAGTTCAACTTAAATAAAAGTATTTTGAAGTTGGTGAATACTGTTTTATTTAGCTTAGTAACCTTAATAGCTAACATTGTTAGTTGTAAACTTATTAATTGTTAATAGTATTAAATACCATTCAATCAAGCCATTTATATTTTATTTGTAAAAAACCATTATAATAAATTAATATAAATATTTTTATTTAATCAAAGATTGACTGTCATGGATGCATGGAATGCCACCGACTCAACTACAGCTAATATTACTGTTATGCGAGTGCCTGACTATCCACCAGAGGCAAATGCTGGTCAAGATATGGTAGTTTATTTACCAGTAAAAAATGTTACTTTAAACGGAAGTCTAAGCACAGATGATCATGGTATTGTTGCATGGGAATGGACTAAGAGTTCATCAGATCAAAATAAAGCTGTTGATATTCAAGTGATTATATAAAAAAGTATTATAGTAAAAATAAATAATGTCTAATTTATATTTAAAAATTATTTAGGATACACGTACACCATATCCCAGATTGTCTAATTTAGAAGAAGGTTTGTACACATTTGTATTAAGGGTGACCGATAATGCAAATCAAACATCAAGTCCATCAGAAGTGCATGTCTTTGTCAAACCACCAACTAATAAGCCTCCAGTTGGTATGTACATACATATTTTTATATGTACAACTATTAGAACACAATAATTGTTTATATTATAACATATTTTTTATTTAGCCGTTGCCGGTAAAAATTTAACATTATCACTGCCTCAAACTTGGGCATCACTTGACGGTTCAAAAAGTAGCGATGATATTGGAATAAAAAAATGGAAGTGGTATCAAATTAGGTACATGAAAAATCTTCCATATATTTTTTTTAATGTATTCATTCCATATAATATTTAAACTTATTACAGTGGTCCATCAAATGTGCGTTTCAATAAAGAGAATGATTCTAGAACAAATGTTACTGAGTTGACTAAAGGTGTTTATGTAATTGGTTTAACTGTCACTGATGGAAATGGAAATAACGCTTCAGATATTGTTAAAATAACAGTGTACCAAAGTAAGATAATGTTAAATGTAAAATACTATCAAGGAGAATATTTTTAAGTATTTAAATGTAAAATGTAAAATATAATTACCTATTTATTTTTAACATTATCCTTCTACTAAAAATTGAATCTTCATATTATATTTTTGATGTAATAATTTTATTAAATTACATTTTTAATTCATATTAACCATTTTTTCAATAATCTCTTATCTAAATATCTTTTTTTTAGATAAAAATACTCCACCTAAAGCTAATGCTGGTGGAGACAAGACGATTGTGTTGCCAGTCAGTGCTATTGTTCTCAATGGCTCATTGTCATGGGATGATTTGGCCATTGTTAAATGGGAATGGATTCGTGAACCAAATTCGTTAGCTGCTGGAAATATAATTTTAAATTCAGACCATTCGTCAGTTTTAATTGTGTGTATATCATCTATATATTTTATGTTCACTTGATTTTCTTACATTAATTTTAACTTAAAGTTATTTTAAAATTTTTTTAAACAGGTAACAAACATTGTTGAAGGAAGATACGTATTCCGTTTAAAAGTTACTGACGACCAAGGAGCTTCTAGTGAAGATATTGTTTCAGTTAATGTCAAGCCTGGTATAATAGTTTACAAATCTTATTTATAAATAATTTATATATATATGGTACAAGCTTACATTTATTTCAGACCCTATTGCAAAGTCTATTGTGTGTTTAACACTATATATTGAAGCAAGCCGTTTAACACAAAATCAAGCAAATGAGGTGAAATTAAAATTAGGAATGTTATTGCCTACTGGCAGTCAGTTAAAGGTTAGAAAATGGACTGAAGAACAAAATTCTAAAAGGGCCCAGCTGCATTTCTTTGTTGATGACAATAAAAATAAAACACTCTCAGGGCCAAATGTAGTCTCTATGTTAAAATCCAAACTCAAACAAGATTCTTCACTTTTACAACTATCAGTTGACAATATTCAAACTACAGTTTGTCAAAATAATTGTTCAGGTTTGTGCATACGGTACTTATTTTTTGTTAATTCCTAATACTAGTAGTGTAGTTAAAATTATGCTTAATTTAAAAAAAAAAAAACAATTGTGGATATATCTCCGTTGATCCCCCATAACTACACCACTGATTAAGAGGATGCCACACCCACATTTGCTACCTCCGTCTTACAAACGTGGATCATGGAAAATTGTACGTTCTGAATAATTAATTAAACTTTGTTATGATTAATATTGGAGTGAATTTTCCTATTATCAAATTTAGAAATAAGAATATTTTCTATTGAACCTCGTTGGATTTTTTTTTATATTTCAATTTTAAAGCAAGCTATGAGTATTTTAAAATGCACTCACAATTTACAATTTTAAAATACTCAGTAATCACAACTTTCTTTAAAATTAAAAATTGAATTTGTAAACTGTGTGTGCATTTTAAAATACTCATAGCTTACTTAAAATTTAAAATCTAAAAACAAAAACCAACGAGGTTTACTAGATAATATTCTTACTTTTAAATATTTTGATAATAGGTCAATTCACTCATATAGTATACAGACCTGAGTTAAATGGATAATTTAGAATGTATACTTTGCCATTTTATGCGTTTGTAAGAAGGTGGCAGCGCTACAGGTGGGGGGGCGTTTTCTTAATATTAATGCAATAATCAAATTAGATTACGTTTAAATAATAACATGACATTCTAGGATATTCCCACTTCGCTGTGTGAACGTCACAGCCCAAACATCTAGAATATTTCTAAATATGTTGGTAATTGTTATTTTTTTTTGATACTAATATTTTATATAGGCCACGGAATCTGTGAGGAAGAAACTCGAATATGTGTTTGTGAAGCATTTTGGATGCACAATTTGTACAGAGCTTTATTTGGAGATGGTGAATCCAACTGTGGTAAATTTAAACATACAATTTTAGTATTTAACTTTATAACATTTTAACTAATTATTTTATATTACAAGTGGCTCAATAATTCTAAGCCACATGATACCTATTTAATTATTTTAATTTTTAATTTTAAATGATGTTTAGGTAGTATTAAAATGTACACAAGTCAGATTTGAGTGGTAATTTATATTATTTATTAATTATCTCTTAAAAATTAATTTATATAAATACAATATACAAGGTGATTCTGTTTGATGTGGTGTGGAGCGACAATAGGGTTCTCTGAAAAATCTTTGTCCACTACTAGGCTTATCTTAACTTTAAATACCTATAACTCATAAAATACTCTTCTAAGATTCAATTTTTTTATATTGAATTCTATAAAATATTCTGCTTTGGATTATGCCACTAAAAATGCATCTTTTTTAATAAAAAGTAAAGAACTTATAAAATAATAATCTATACTTTTTTTAGACAAATTATTTTCTTATGACTTAGCTTTATGTAAAAGAAATGTTTTCAAAAACATTGAAAGTTTTGATGAGAGTTCTTTGATACTCTGAATAAACATTCCATACTGCACCATTGTAATTGTTGAGAAAAAATGATGTTTTTGCCAAAAATGTTATGTTAAAAACGAATTCAAATGTGACTTACTTCCACGATATGTTTGTTACAGTTTTATACTGTTTTCATTGCTACTATTTTATGTTGTAAACATGTTTTTATGACAAAATATACTTTATTGGGGTAGAGTCCCAATATCTTAAGTTGTTCAATATTATAATTTATACTTACCTGTTTAAACATTTTGAATTATTATTTTAATTGTTAACTTAAATTTGTATGTGCTCATTATATGCTGTAGATACTAAGTATCTAAAGAAAAAAAGAAAAATAATAATAAATTAAATATAAAATTAAAAAGTATTATATAAATAATAATCAAGATGATCAATTATATCATTATTGTTATTATTATTATTTATAGGATATTTATTATGTGGCATATGTATACTATTGTATAAATTATTAATGTATATTGTATAATGTATACATAAATGTTTTTTTTTTTTTTTTAATAGAATGGAGTATTGTTTATGTGGTCATCATATTAGTTGCTATGTTTGTAACTACAGTATTTTGTTTTTGGAGTATTGCTTGCTTCTGCAATCGAATCTGTAATACTAAACAAAAAATAAAAAAATACAAGCTGGTTGGAGTTGATGAAGATAATCACTCAATGAAAAGTTAGTCGTATGATTTATTATTATTATTATTATTTACTAAAAAAAAATTGGTTATATTTTTAGGTTCAATGTCACACTTAGAATTATCTGACACAGATTCGGATTCAGACGTATTATTAGATGTGAGAAAGGCCAAGTTGAACCAAAACAGTATGTCAAACAAATTTTTAAACGCGTCTCGGTACAAGAAGAATAAGAGAGGAGTTAATGCTTAAACTGCTGAAAGTTGCAATTATAATTTTTACTATTTATAACAGAACTTCAGAACATCAATAGCTTCTCGTACACTAAAATAAGAGCTTTATTCTAAGAAAAAACTAAAAACTAAAAATTATTTTTCAAGTTTGTGGGAAAAAAAATTGTTTATTTAATGAACTGATAATATTTTACACACATATTTCTGATATAACTTAAAATTATTTGAATACTATATTTTAAACAAAACCTTTATAGAGTATTCTGATGTATACCATTATTTTCTAGTCATGCTTGTATTGTTTTATTGAAACTTTGTTGTGACAAAAAGTAAAACAATTTTCACAACTATTGAACAATGTGTTTTTACTTTTTATTATTGTTGCTATTAGGGTTTGTAACCATATTATGGAATTTATTAGTATAATATTTATGTACCAGAAAAATTATTAATAACATTGATTTCAAAATCTAAATTAAAGTTGAGAGATTTACAACAATAGTCACAAATATTACTTTGTTATACAATAAATAATATAATATTTAGGTACTAGTAAATTCCTAATTACAAGCCTTAATATATTGTGGTTATTTTATTATATGTACTAAAAATAAATTAAAATTTTTATAATAGTATAAAAAATTATTATTACCAATAAATTAACATTTGTAAGAAAAAGTTCCTTGAATATAATATAATGATAATTATTCATATTATTCATCTATACCATAATAAACACCATTGTCTATTTATTTTTTATAGGATAAAAATTCTCTAAGAAAAATTTATGATTTATGAGGAATAATATATCAAAATATTGAAATGCTTATTTAGAAACATTTATCGAAGAAATCAATGAACTCGCTGAATAGTAAGTATCATGTGTAGGTGTGTAGCTCGTCATTGTAGCAGATGTTTTAAATTTGAATTCAATGAGAAATTATTGTATACAATGAGAAATTGATACCTAGTGGTAGGCATAAGCGGTTCTTATTTTAAATAAAAATGTATTATAAAATAATTATAACATTATACATTATTGTTATTAACTTAGTTCCTAACTTACCTACCCAAAAAATGTATAATAGTGTAGATAGTTTCATAGTTTATAAACTTGTATAAATAATTGAAAACTAAGTATTTTGAAAATTTCTTTGCACATAATTATGTAATATGTATTTAATGTTAAAAATGCTCTAATCACTGCAATTAATATTTTTTGAATTACAAGAAAATAACTAAGGCAGTTGGAGGAAATATTGTTTATTTTCGTCAATCAAAAATTATTTTACCAATGTATTTTGTCATTTTTTAATTATTTTAAAAACTACTTTTGCAAAACTGCCAACAGTCTGACCTATAATAAGTTGAATTCATTTTTGCAAAAATCATTGTGTTTGCACTTTGCATACCTATTTTCCTAAAATGTTCAATGAATTTTTGGTTACAGATGTTACAATATCAAACTAATTACTTATTAGATGGGCCTTAATTCAAGCATTAGCTATAAAAATTGAAAATTTTATATTTTTTAACTACAAATTAATTGTGGTTTTGTCTAAATTTAAATTTTTATGCTTATAATAATAATCGTGCCCATGAATCGTTAATATTTGTATAATGAAAACTTATGAGGAACCTTTTTGACCAATAATAGGAAAATTGAACTTTTTTTAAATTCCAGTAAAATACTTTACAAGAGGAATATTGTATACATTTTCAAGCCTTATAGGTGTTAAAATTAAAAATTTTATGAACTTTTAAATACTAAATAATTTACATATTTTCGTGATTAAATGATTATTATTACTTGGCGCCTTGGAGCACGCAACACGCGGGTGTGTTGTCTCCTAACTTACAAACGGTCAAAATATTTATAATAATATATATTTTACGTTCGCAATAATCAGGGCCCGCGGCTAATTTTTTGGTGAAACCTCTCAACCTAAATTATAAATTCAGTTTTCTTTTGCTATATCGTTTTAAATTCCGAGTGGAGCGAAAGAATGTATTGATTTTTCAATGATGTGCGTTTTTTTCTGTCTGTTTTCAACATTTTGGCTAGTAAAATAGTAAAAATAATAAATTTTCGAGATCAGCATCATTCCTGACAAAAAAGTAAATCTAATTGCCAGTAGTTGGTACTTTTGAGAGGGTAAAATTTAAAGTACCTATTTTTAGAAAGCGTCAAGAAAAACCAAAAAAAGTGGTAATTTTTACGCAAGACCAATTTTGAAGAAATCGATTTATTATATTGGTGTAACTTTAAGTTATTAGTTAGTTTTTAAAACGAATAACCGTAGACCTTTGAAATTTTGACTAAATATTTGTATTATTATTTTAAATGTATGGTTACATGTTCGAAATATTTTGAATTTTTTTGAGCTAGTTATATCCTTGAGACATTTTTCGAATCTTAAAATTATTCTCGGTTAACACTTTTCACTTATTGAATAAACTTAAAAATGTAATGCAAGGTTCTTTATAAGTTTCATTAATGTATATTGAAAAATATTAAAAATACATAAACGCGATTATTTTTATATGCATTTTAAGTTTAAATTTTGACATAATACATCAAAATGTCTAAAATGTTCAAGCTATATATGTTTAAGTTAAGCCTAAGTTCAGCTCGTAAAAGCTTTCATAGCTAAAATTAGATATATTGATAGGAAACTCTCCTTGAATGTGCTTACCTAAAACAAAAAAAAAGTTTACCGGAAAGTACCTAGCATTAATTTTTTATGAGCGTTTAAATTTAAATTTTCTACGATATTGGATTTTCATCTGTAAATTAACGAATTTTCATCTATCAATTTTTGATAGTTTATTTTAAATAAAAACGAATAATCCTAGATACTTGAAATTTTTACCAACTGTTAAAATTTCTATTTTCTAAATATTGTAAAGTTTTCAAACAATTTTTACTTTAGAAATTTATAACATTTTGTAAATTATTTTTAGTTAGAAATTCATAAAATATTTTATTTTCATACCTATTATTTTAATAGAATATTTCACTTAAGTTTTCTGCCTATAACTAAGAAAAGTATTTAAATAAGATAGTAAGATAGCAACTAAAATGACGGTAAACTATAATTTTAAAATTTTAAAGAAATGCGGAAAATTGGAAAGGCCTGCACCGTCATCCATAGACAAAAAGTATGACATTTTCAATGTACCTATTTTAATAACTTGTAAAAGAAATGCTTAGTATACCCGTAGAGAATGATCAAGCGTATTGACTAGAAAAAAATGATTTTATTGACAGAAGTCGAAGAACAACTAAATAAAGCATGAATAATATCCATTGTTAAATCTATATAGTTTAATACATTCATCGCTCAAAATCGAATAGTATACAGTTGTCACTTGTCAGTTTCAAATGTTTTATATTTTATTGTTACCTACTCAAAAATAATTTGAAAATCATATCAAGTTTAGAAAATTGTATCCCTTTAGAATCCTAATGTTTAGATGTTTGGTGATAATTTCAAGCATATACGTGGTTATTAATTTTTAAGTATAGGTAGCTGGTAGATACACCCACCTACAACGAATTCGATTTTGTTAAGAACTGGTATTGTGTGCATTTTTATGATTTTATGTTTACACTTGCTGAATAACCCGGCGTTGCCTGGGAAAAAAATTGCGATTAATTAATTTCTATTGGGTGTAATTCTTCGCTGTGGAAGCAAAATAATATTATATTTTAATTTTTAGCCATCCCGCGTGGCGTTGCCCGTGAGCCTATAGTTTATACTTTATATGGCTAGGCGAATAGTATATTATAAGGTAGGCAATTTACTTGCAGTAGATTGCGAACATAGCGATGTGAATAATCAAATATGGCCTATATTAGTATAGCTTTGTAGTTGAAAAATATATTTATATGACGTATCCAAAATAGTATTGAAGTCATTGTTGATCATCACGGATTTTTAGTATAGTATTTAATATTTATAAATTTTGGGGTTATTTTATTTTTACGGACAAATCGGGGTTATTGAATTTAGCTTTGTGAAATAATTCGATCTAGATGGGCAATAGGTATAATAACAATAATAATATGGGTTTATAAGTTCAGGGTTTCAGACATCGAGTTCGGTGACTGGTGAGGACAAACACATGCCGGTATGTAGGCACACATTACACCATATGGCGCTTGTACCTTAACTGGTATTAGTGTATGATCATAGATATTTGTTAGTTACATAACACTTAACCTTACACCAACCCAGCCAGCGATCACTACAATGCTGTATGCGTCGAGTACAAAATAGCACCTCTCCTCAGTGTACCATGTGATGTGTCCGCCAAAAAGCTAAGGAACACAAAAAAAGTTGTCGCGCATGCGCAAAATACAAGAGTTTAAAAACTGTAAGTCATAGAATTTGATCCAACAGTACATATTTGTATCCCGCAAACAGAATTCAAAACTATGCATATTGTACCTATACCGAGTAATATATGTACTATGAACTTATACCTAAATTATAGACTATAGAGTGTACACTATTTTTTACATACAGCGTGATTTTTTCAACGTATTCACCCCCATATTTTCGTTTAATAATACATTTATTCAAATTCTGATTTTTAGCATTTTTATGTAGGTAGGTAAAGACCCATAGCTAAAGACCATATTTTCAAATTCCTGATATTTTTTGTGCTACTTACTCAAGAAGTGTCGTGTGGCTATACAAACTTCTGTTTTTCAAATGAGAACCATCCTTTTCTATTAGTAAATTATTTAGCGGGTGATTTTCTTTGAAAATGTTGATGTATCTAAATAAAAATTATTATGAGTGGGTAGTTTGTGGGTTATTAAAATGCTTATGCTAAGGATAATAATCCTTAAAAAACCCATTACCATAACCTAACCCTAACCCAACCTAACCTTATTGACCTTATTCCTTAGTAGTTAGTACACTAAGTTATATAACTCAAGAACAGACCACTCGTTCGAATTTTAATTTATATTTAGATAGGCACATAAAAATTCTGAAGAAAAAAAAATGCTGAATAATTAAAAGTGAAAAAATGTGGTTTCTATATGAGAAACAAAAGTTTGCACTGTTACAGGATCATCCTTCAGCGGTACAAAAATATTAAGTATTCGAATAAATGTTCTTTGTATTTAAATATTCTAACAATCAGAATCTGAATATATGTATAATTATGTATAATTTAGGCGCAGGAGTATGGTAAGCATGCTTAAAAAATTACTCCGTATATTTTATGCGTTTAATATAATAATATATTAATATGTACATACAGTATACTATATACCCATCATGTAATAAACACTCGACAAGTACAGATGAATGGCATGTACGAACAATATTTATATTATCAAGAATATAATATGTGTGTGCGTCTTAACTCTTAGACCTTATCAGCCTATAGTTATAATGGACTTTATGGGTATTATATTATTAAACGTTGATTGATTATGTTGTGCGGTCGTTCGTTTTATTTTAATTTTTCACCATCGTCGCCATTATACAATATAAATTATAATATACCTACGTGTACCTATTAAACATTATCACAGTGACATCATTATTATTATTAATTATTATCGGGTATATATTTATGTGCTGCAGTTGTGAAGATAATTACGTGCGGCGTATATAAGTCGGGGTGTTTATAATAATGAAAACGAAATCCTCGTCATGTTATTGTACGCTATAGTGTGCAGGGTACCGTAATATTATTACCCTTATATAATCTATATATATTATGTAATAGATATACCATATAAGCGTGTTTTTGTATTATTTTATCACTTTATACCGTCGTAAAACGAAAACAGACCCTGTCGATAATCCTGCAGAAAGTCGGGGGGCTTTAAACATGATGTGCTCGAATATAATATATTATACATCCGTCGCCGCAGTATTGTTAAGAATACTTTTTAATTTGTTCAGAATACGTATCAAGTAACTTTGTGTCGTTTGTATTTGAAATACGCATTCGAATACTGCCGACTGCCATAGGTACTTCAAAAGGATTTGAATACAAAATTATAAAATATTCAAATATATTTTAAAAGTATTCAAGCTTGCAAGCCTGGGCATGTTTAAAAAATTTAAGTCAGGTAAATCATTTAAACTTTTTTAATTTTCATTAACTAACCTAACTCAACTGATTTTTATTGATATAAACTTAATAATAATAATTATTTGACTTTTAGTCAAATCCAAGTTACCTACATTCATTTAAAAATAGTTAAATAACAAATATTATAAAATTATTATTGACTAGCTGACATGGCTATGCGTTGCTATTCTTAGGTTTTTGTGATTATTTATGCGACCAGTATATTAACAGGTAGGTAATCTACTTGCTTTGTATGGCGACCCCGCGTGGCTCGTACGTAAGTGTATAATTATTTAACTCTAATGTATCCAAAAATGCAAAAATATTGGTCCACCGAAACCATAGTCAGAACTCAATATACATTCTGTACTATAAAACAAACAGACTTACCGCATTAATAATAATTATTATTTTTATTTAGACCTATAGCAACCGGAAAAAGAAAATAATTATAATTTAAAAATCCCTGTTTGAAAACTTCTCTTAGTTGAACCTCTTATTAAATTTTTTCGTGATAAATGTAACCTATCTTCTTCCACAAGGTGTAAGCTATCTATGTACCAAATTTCATCACAATCGGATAAACGGTTTAGGAATGCATAAAGCACATAGACAATTTTTTTTGTCTTAAATATATATAGATGGTGCATATTGCATACTTAAACACTTACTTCACTTTTGTAATAATTTAAAATGTTTTGTACGTTTATCACAAAAAATGTATAGGTACTTAAAATTATTAATAAATATATAAATTAATAAATACATTACCGCCATGATTTTTTATATAGTTATAATATGAGATCTCATCAAACTTTGTCCTGACCGCCACGGGTTTTTTCATACGTATACATAACACAGTTTTGTCAATTTAAAGAAATATTAATTAAAAAAAAAAACTAATAGAGATATTTGCGAGTTTGAAACACGTCCTACTGAAATTGGCAACACTGTACATTTTAAATCCAAGTAGAAAATACTGATTATTGAGACAGAACGAGATGTCACTTTTCGTTTTCATTTTTCAATGAGATCTCAAAATCCAAGTTTAGTAATTGGTTTTGAGATTTAGAATTCGATCTCGTAGCAAATTTAAGTAACATATAGTGAAAAACCTCCTCTTGGCGGTCAACGTTTTTGGTTCAAATGTTCAATAATTATTCAGATGTCATATACCTATTATATTGTCAATTTAAACTTCAGCAGAGTAGACAGAAATTTCAGGTATTGTGTAATCAGTGTATTTAATGAAATCTCAAAAATTCTTAGAAACATTAATAAAATATTATTTTAAGACTAATTTTTACAAATTGTAATATATTAATATGAAATAAAAACATCGTTCGTCGAAATACGACGGTAAAAAGAAAAAAAAAATTTAGTATCACAGAATAAAATACAAAGAAAACGTATTTTGAAAGTACAAAAAAGTATTTAAAAGCAGGTAGGTATTCGAATACTTAACAAGACTGTCCTTCGTGACGTCATGCGTGGTGACAGCGGCAGGGTATAATAATTATAATACTATAGTAAGTCTTACACATGGGCGTAACCATAGGATTTAATAAATAATGGGGCTATTATTATAGTGCTAGAACACCAAAGTTCAAAATAACCCGTGGGGTGCAAAGCTCCCACCTTCCTCAAGAGCGTCCACTATAGAGTTTAGTAGTCACGAGGACTAAGAGTCAATAGTAAAATAAAAGTTGGAAATTAATCAAAAAGTAAAAACGCTACCCCCTCATCATTGAAAATAAATGCAAACAATTACCTAAATAAGTATACATATATTTTATAACTACAAACTGCGCTATAGTCTATATATAGATACCTAAAATTTAGATGTTAATGTATATTTATCATAACCAGATCGGAGAATCTGTTTTGGGGTCATCAATCATAATCATATATAGGTAATATAGTCCAGCGATTCTCAACCTTTATACATCCTTAAATCTTTATATACATTTATATACCTTTCGTATAGAAAGGTATACTTTTTATATCTGCGTACCGCACCAACGCAATTTGAAAATGTTCATGCGTACCTACCACTTGACCAAATAACTTTTTTTTTTGCTTATCAAAAATGTATACGTCATTTTACATATTGTACGGAATCTAATTTTATTAGAAACTACAAAATTATGATATTGATTATGATATTTAACTATAATTAAGCATATTAATTTATTATATTGTTAGATAATACTTTTATATGTACCTAATATTATTAGTCCTGTGTGGCTGTGTATTATTCTTGGTTTGATCCTGCAGGTTTGAACATTATAGTGATACGTCATTGATAAACCATTTGGTCGAACAGTTCAACAGTGAAATCGAAATAATAACATTGACACGAATATAATATTTTTAAATTGTATTAATTAAATATGGTTTAGTACAAAGGTGGTAGGTACAATTCAGCAAGTCTGAAACCCGTGACAACTATTTTTTTTTAAATTACTGAACTTAATAATGATAAGGAACTTATATTACGTGAAACAGTTTCTCATATTTATCTGGGGTACAAGGTTTTTTATGTTGTATTTGTAAACGCCAATGTGAAAAAAAAACGGTGTGCTTCTTTTAAAGTTTCTGTTAAGTGCAACAGATGTTGCCATAATACTAATAAT
Organism: Nasonovia ribisnigri; assembly: GCA_027563435.1. NCBI lineage: Eukaryota > Metazoa > Arthropoda > Insecta > Hemiptera > Aphididae > Nasonovia > Nasonovia ribisnigri. The sequence goes on from JANEHU010002123.1 coordinate 35,580, forward strand.
ATGAGTAATAATAAGTAATAATAAGTATTAATAAATGTTTATAGGTACATATAAAAATCCAGTGTACGACTGGTATATCCGCGATGCACTCCGAAAGACCGAAACTACTGAACTGATTTTGATGAAATTATGATCAATAATCAATATGTGTGATTTGGTCTCCGCCTAGAATAGTTTTTATCTCGATAATTATTGAACATTTAAGATAGGATTTTGAGATTTACGATTGAAATTTTTGTTTATAAATGGTTGCTATAGGTTACATCTTTCAGTATTTTTATGTTTATTTCTACTGCGGGTTACAGCCTACAGTCTTATTTTAATTAATTCTTCTAAAATATTTAATGCAATAATTATTGATATAAAATATTTTTTAAATTAATTTCTAAAAGTATACAGTTGGCATTTTTAGTGGGCAACGACGTGCACGGAGTCAGCTAGTATAGTATAATAACAAATAATGTAAATATGAATAATCATAATACGAGTAATATTAAATAGATTTAATAGATTAAAAATTTAACTTAATTTAAACTGATTGTAATAAATAAGAGTTCAATATAAGACATGTTATATTAATGAATACAATTTAAAAATATTAAATTCGTGTAATCGTGTCAATGTTATTATTTAGATTTCACAAAAATTTATCTATTGATGTAATTTATTAAAAATATTGCACAAAGTGTAAAACAAGAGTCTCCATTTCATGAAATAGATAAAATATATGTCCATTTTATGAACTTAAATTTGACTTACACGATTTGATCGTAGTTCATAAAAATGGATAAAATGGAAATGGATATCCGTTTCATGAAAAATACGATTATACTAAGTGGCTGCGACATGTATAATAAATATTACATTCCGTCAGGAGAGTGGTAATCTTTACCAATTTAATTACAAAGTTCAAACCATCGAGATGGATGTACAATATACGTACCGATGTTTATATATGTTTTAAAAAAGTTATTAACGATTTTAATCATTTTTTTTAGAGTATAATATAATATATTACAATTAGTATGAAAAATAAGATAAATTTCTCTAAGCTACCCAATAATGTGCCTAAATATTATACAAAATACATTTTTTAAACGAATTCTATAATAACCAAAACATCCACATTTTTTACTACTGTTATTGATCTGCAACAAACCCAATGCATAAATAAATATTATGTGAAAACCTAAAAATCTATTCCCTAATTCCAACTAGATATATAATATACAGTAGGTATACGCCTTCATCTTACACCGATTTATTAATCTTTAATAACAAATGTGTCGAGTTACAACCAATTTAATAGCACTTTACTTCAACTTATCTTTAACCGACAACTGCACATGAATATAATATGAGTTGATGCTCATTCTCGCCTACACACGCGTCGAAGTATGATAACGATTCCGACCCCGAGACGAATTCGTTATTATTATTATTATTATGCGCCATCGTCGCCATCGGTCAGACGCACTGGCGCTTAAGTACCGGTCGAGAGAGAGCGAGAGCGAGAGAGAGCGAGAAAGAGAGAGAGAGAATTACAGACGGACGGAGAAACAGAGAAGAGGTGGATGAGGGAAAATGAGAGCGAAAAATGAAAACAAAATTGGATACGACAACCGCAGAGATCGCGTATCACACCACACGTACGCACGCTCCACCCCTAGGCCCGCATGCCGTGTACAGCGGAGGTGTACACCTATATAATATATACCGGGTGTGTCTCGAGGATCGTCGTGTTCGGATCAGTCTTTTTCGAATTAACATTTTTGAAATACGATGTCGGACTACGCTTGTTACATGTATATAAACTATAAATATAGAGCTACAATGTTATATTATTATTATATAGGTCATACGAGTTATATAATATATATATCATATGTTTTTGGAATTTTTTGAAATTTAAAAAGTTATACAATACTCGTTTTCGTGTTCTCGGGATCTGTGTGTAGAAAATAAAATTCGTGTAAATATTTCGAGAGATAATTAATAATATTCAAACGGATGGATAGGCATCCGCAGGGCCGCAGCGTCTCGAATATAAGTCTACACCCAAAAGGCGAGGTTGTTGATGACAAGCGATGGACCTAGAAATCCGTCGGTCCACACCGGTGTATGATTATCGCATATTAACCCGCACAGAGACAAACCGTGCCGTGCATTTTGTTCACTGCGTCCGTTTGAGCGAGGGAATATTTTCTAGGGCATTTATCGCTCAATAATATCATTAGGTATATACCTATCATCTGGTACCTATATATTATCGCGGTATATATGGCGGCCAACGGGTTTGTTGTACGGGAGAGAGAGTGAGCGAGCGAGAGAGAGAGAGAAACCCCGCGAGACACCCTGTATTACGCACACACAACATTTACACCGATTCTTCGGGATCGATCACCGGCGGCGGCGGCGCTTCTTCGCCGGATACACCGCCCCGGTGGTGGTGCGTGTTTAATTCGCTCGTCGCGTATCTTTATCGCTCGGCACCTATAGACCGCACGCCCGCCGTGCGAGTTTGTTTTTTCGCTAGTACGATTATTACACAATATACATATCATATTATTATTATCGTCGTCGCCGTCGTCGCCGTCGTCGTCGTAGGTACGCGTGACATTGAATCGTATAATAATAATATACGGGTCGCACGCCACTCGGGAATCTGTAGCTACATCGGGCGGATCGACCCCGGGCGGTGCAGTCATCATGGCCTGAACGTATAATAATATTGCATTATAATATTGTTATAGATTAGGCAAGCGGTCGCGCGGACTTCCGTTCCACTATGGAACAAGAAGAACCGGAAAAGCCGAAAAAAGTGAGTGAACGATTCGATAACATATTATATATAATATATACTTTATAATCGTGTGTGTGTGTTAAATGTTATACATATAACTTATACAGTAGCGGCATGAACTTTTTTCCTTGACTCGCATTTAATATTTTTTATACCATATCGGTATACCCACCCTAAACATTTTTTCACTGCTCTTCAAATAGTGAATTCATTTACGTTGCTAGTGGTCAAATGACCTTTAAATACTGTTTTTGTATACTGTTCAAACTACCTTTTCCAACTTGCCCATTAATATTTTTGTAAATAACGCGTGATTCAAATATTAATATACCTCCTTCGAGCCACCACTATTGGTAGGAATATACACCAAATGTGTGTAAAGACAACGTATTTAGTGTATGTACGGTTATGTATCAGCTATCGAGTATACGAAACATTGTCATCGAATGGTGTTATCTAGGCAACTATATATAATATTATATATTTTGATATTATTATATAGGTATTATATTCGCATAGCGATGAAGATTTACATACTAGATAATATTATGTTGTGGATTTGGCATCGTGTAATAAATTATAATAAATGATAAGCAATATAATGTACATTTATATATACGACGGGGGGCGTCGGCGCGAGCGCGTCTTTATAGGGCGTATTCCCGACAATGACCGTATAGGTATTTATAATATATATATATTATGTAATAAGCGACTTAGGTACTGTACCTATGTGTATATGTGGAGTAATTTAATAATTAAAATATTTTATAATTGTTTAGTTCTGTATACGAACATACTTTTATTGAATTATCAATCATTGAAATGTAATAATATAAAACCTACGAACTACCTATTAAATAATACAAATGTACCTACTGCGCATAATTAAGCGAGTACCTATACAATCGTGCGCCTAGATACGCGGTCTTACTATAAGCCATATATACATAGAAAATACATATATATATATACAGCGAGCCCCTACGAAAATACGTAATGAAACAATTTTTAATGCATATACATAAATATAATAGCTTAAATCTGAAGCTTATTATATATAGTATAAATCATCGCATCCGATTGGAATAAGATTTTATTTTTACTTGGGTAGTTTTTTGTATACAATTTTATTGAAGCGTTTAAAATTCAAGCGATTCTATTTAAAAACGATAGGTATTATAAAGAGTGTTGCAGTCGAAATAATTAATAAATATACTGTCAAAAAATCTAAATCCTCTCTGTATGGCTATAATTCTAATCATCTGTCATCTATCTATACTATTATAGCAATAACTATACACGTATTAAGTATAATATATAAATATAATATAATACATGGTAACTGCAAAGTCACTCTTATCGTAATATTGCTGTAGTGTATGATATATGTATATATATATACATAAATAGGTACCATATTCTAATATATTATTATATACTACGTGACCTATACTTATACAAGACGGACCGCGACTGCGCTATTGTTATACGTTTGGTTTTCCGAAAGATTGAAAAACGTCAATACGACTGCAGGGCTATATTATATAATATGAAAGAGTTGGTTCATTTCCATCGTGACCTCTCCCTTTTGAAAAAGCTCGTTCCAGTGTCAAAATGACAATCGTTTGTGAACAAAGATTGTAGGACTTAGGTATAAATTAAACTAGGTAGAGGGAGCATAGAAACACTAGAAACGTCAGCTCTTCATATTATGATTTTCTGAATTTTTCATATTGTTTATACCAATAGTATCTTCGCGACGTCTCGAGTCTGTTTATTACTGCACAAATGGTGCTTAGACGATAGTCATACAAAGTGTGAAAATTACATTTTGTGGGAGTTTAAAATCCCTATTCCCCCTTTTTTTGATTAAAAGATAAATCCTAGTAAGACGCTATAGTTTTAAAAAACAATTTCGAATTCAGCGGTTCGTAATAAGACCATTGCAGCAAAATGTACCTATATATACATATAATATATAATATTGTTTTACATATGGCCGCCTCGGTTCAAATTGAATGCATAATGTATACATACATAGCCGTATACATGTTTTATGTAGGTTGTATAAGCTTTTATATTGTTTTATTGATTGTTATACAACTACATCCACTGCTGCATTCTTATTTTTTTTTATATACATGTAGAAATGTCAACTCGGATACATATGGAATACATTATTTTATTAGATACTTTATAGCATGGAATTATTATTTATTTCAAACGTATAGTAATAATATGTAATACAATATGTAATTCGAATTCAATAATTAATTATCTTATCCAGTATTATATAATTTATATTAATAAACGCTGTATGTAGGATGCAATGGATGCATAGCGCATAGGTATATATTTATTTAAACATTTATTAATTATAAGTTACACATTTAAAGTAAAAATTTGATGTTTATTTTTATTATTAGATTTTAGATTTTAATCGTATTATGGTGTGCAACTATGATTTATAATAGATCGGTTAAAAAAAAAAAAGTTGAAAAAAATTTAAAAAAACATTATTTATAAAATATATTTATAATTTTATAATATATATCTAAAGGTACCTAATATAATTAGACAATATTATGGTAGGGATAAATCTTAATTTACTGTCCAACAATTTAAATTAAAATACATTATTTTTAATAGGTGTAAATGTCAAAAGTGTGACTGGTAAAAAAATATGTTATTTACTTGAAGACATTTTAATTTCAAGAAATATATTTTTACTCGGATATTTTCTTTTATTTCTATTATAGACTTTGTTAATAGATCTGGGCAAGAAATAGCTTTTCTTTATTTGTTCATCAACAGGTTGTTAAAAAATAAATATATATTTTCATTAAAATATAATATATAGGTACTCTATTATAGTCTTGACAATGAATATTTAATACTGATTGTTGCATTGGTTGACTTAGAATTTGATTACTAACAACTAAGGGGTCTAAATAGTAAAAATGGGCTTTAGTCCGAACATTAATTTAGCCCGAAATTAGTGTTTTGTTTTCATCTGAAATGTTCATATAATAATTTCACAGTTTTATGATAGTAAAAATGTTATTATAATAAAGTAAAAATACTTATAATATACCGTTTTATTATATTCACGATACTTAATATTTAACAATAGTTTCGAAGATAAAAAAAACATTTATATTCTCTCGCCTACGAATCTTAACACATAAAAATTTTAATGAATATTAGAATTTTACTAAAATAAAAAATGCAATTGGTATTAAGGGGGGGTGTCTAATTTTCATATTGTAGTGGCTATAAGCTAAATGCTCTCAAAATCGGGGGGGGGGGAGAGTAAACTTATCGTTCGGTTGCAATGACGACACGCCAAACAAAATGCACGCCAGAAGACAAAAAAAAAGAATCATTGCAGGTGGCGACAACGCAAACTGAACAATAAAATGGACAATGCGGTGAGGGTCGGAACAAATATGTTTTTTTCTACGGTAAAAAATATTATAATAACGAACAGTGACGGTGCAGACGAGTAGACGACGAGAGATCGAGAGATGCACTGTATACGCGACGCACGTGTAAGTACTCATACAAACGCAAATAAATTTATATTTATGCGAGGGCCGAGGAGATCTATATGGCAGCGGCATAGGTGAACGATGACGAACACCGGAACTCGGACCATATTATTATGTAATCACCAAACGGTTCACGACCAACAGAAATACAAACGTACCTACTACCTACCCAATGATAAAAACAAATTATAAGCTGAGGTCCAACGTCCAAGCTTTTGAATGTGTCAGCCGTCAGGCGACAACCAGTCGTTAGACTACATTATAATGTTTAACTGCAAATTGCTTTCGCTACAACGATTTGTTTTCCAATTACATATGTATTACTATAGTGTTCTATAAGTATAGTTCTTTGATGAACTTTTAATGGCCGATTTCCAACATAATTTTATTCATCTTACATACTATTAATTTTGTAAATTTTTATTCATATAGGTGAGATTTTTTTTATCTATATGACGTGTACGAATCAAGTTTCAAGTTTATGATCAAATTAACTTTAGATATGTCGACAAATATTGTCTTCACTAGTATTAGTAGAATAGTATACAACCAATTAAATAACGATTCGATTTTGCAGAGCTCTCAGCTACTTAAAGAAAATCGAAATAAATTTATCCGTAACCAACACTTCATAATAATTTAATCATCTGCAGTGGAGAACGCGGCGACGCGCGGTCTGCAGTCGATTATAGCAGTAATATAGCGAAGACGAAAGACATAACCGTTGCAATGATTGCAGCTATATAATAAGTAATCGTACCTATTATGTATTGTATTTATTGAAAAAAAAAATTTATTTTAAATTTTTATATCACACGGTTAATCCGAGCCACGTTTGTTGTGTCATTCAGTTAGTCGGTCCGTTCGCGTGTAGATAGTAGATGTTTCGAAAACAACAATAAATTTACATTTTGTATTATATTATAATATTATGACACGCACATCTGCAGCGTCTTCGCAGTAGGTACATGCATTATATTATAATTTATTGTGTTCGTCTCGGAGGTGGCGAAGGCCACGGACACGTTTTCCTCTCCGACGTGGTCAGGTGCCCATAAAGCCTGAATATAGGTACCTACATAAGGCGTAAAGTTTATATTTGTCGAGACCATATTTAAAAATTAAACACTAGGACTACAATAATTTAAACATTTTTTTAATTTTTAATACCTAGCTAATATAGGTGTATAATTGTTAATAAAATAAAAATTAGCATTTCTTCAAACACTATCTCTGCGTGTACTTTTATTCATTCATTTTGACGTCGTTTGCTGTGATTGCATGCGTGTCACTTTGTAATTTTCCATATTTTTCTGGGATTATGATTCAACCTTGCGTGAATGTGTGATTTTCGATTATACCTATCTAATATCGATGCATAACTGTGTTCACGCGAAATCGATTTTTATCATCGGTCCGACGATGTTTCAACCGACGACGCGTTTATATAATTTCGACGATAGCCATCAATAGACGATAGATTCTAAAATAGTAAAGAATATAGGTACACACAAGACACAAAATACACTAGGGCCCAGTGCCATAGCTAGAAATATATTTTTTTTTTTTTTGGGGGGGGGGGCACTTAATTGTTTTTCTAGTTTTTACAATTCTAGAATATCTACTCAATACTCATGACCTTTAAATGTTCATAAAGTGTTTACTACACATCTACATTTTTATGACTGTATAATTATGCTAACAAATATATGGTACCTACCTATACATTTAACATATAGATACATAACCAACGATGTGTTATTACATTATATCGATATTGTGTGTTGCAGTAAACACAACATTTCATCTTTTGTTCGAATATTATTACAATTTACTAACGCAAGAATACAAGACCATAATATTGAATTTTTCAAACCTAATACGATAAAATATCATGAAACAAGCCAAAAAATGATTTTAAAAAATATGTCCCCAGTGCCCCCCCAACCACCCGGGTAGGTACGGCGCACTGCTGGGACCAATTATACCCATATAATATAGCATACGCGCACATCTGCATTAGCGTCTGCGTGCATAATATAATAATATATTATAATTATTGTGTTCGTCTCGGCGGCGGCCGGACACGTAGTCTTCTTCTCCGACGTGGTCCCCGAATACCTAAGGCGTAAAGTTTATATTTATCGGTCTATTTTTACGGGCCTCCGTGCACCAGCGTCGCGCGCGCGCGTTCACGCACACACGGACACGGTTATATCCGCGCGTACGAATATAATCGAGGAGAGGAATATATTATATTCGTCTGTACGCGTTTTCATATTTTTTTTTATCGTCACAAAAGTTTACACGAACCGTCCGCGCCCGTCGGACTCCCGAGATTTGCGCCGCCGCCGGACCGACCGAACGCGACCAATTGATGCGCATGCCGCGGGTGCGTTGAACGATCGTCGCCGACCACGCATATTATACCTATCATTCAAATATTGTTGTCGCCATTATTATTTTAGCAGCGCCGACCGTTTTTCGATATTTTATTGCGGACCGACGAAAAGATTTCACCGACGGCATTACAATTATATAGATCGATTTCCGTCGAAATCTTTCGGTTTTCATTTTTCGTTCCGTTTCGCCTCTTTTTCTTTCCATCTCGGTCCGTCCGTCCTCTCCGTTTTCACCGTCGCGGCGCGTCGCTCTCTGACGTGCGCACAACAATATTATAATAGTAATAATAATAATAATAATATAATATTATTATACAAGCGCGCACGGATATACACCGCACACGCGGGCGTTGACATTGACCGGCCGATTAAATAATAACAATTATTATTATTATGAACAACAATAAGAAAATCCCATCCGTTCTCAACGTCAACGTAAGTACCTACCACAATGTAGTATTGCGAGTATACACTTGTACTTGAGTATTTTTGTGAGTACTTTCACGATAACATAATAATATAATATATTTTCATATCGTATGTGTATTATACATCAGCTCGGCTCGACATAACGTCATGATCGGCTCGGTACATTTTTTTTAAACATTTAATATACCTAGGTATACCTGAATATAGGTACCTATACTAACCTACCACGTTATAGGTGTACCCGATATTATTACACGCGTATAAAATATGGTGCGTCGCATACGCACTGTTTAATCCCGAGCGGCTATCAATTATTATAATATTGTATTTTGTCGTCACCGAAAACGCGCAACAGTTGTTATGAAAAAATATTATATAATATATTATTAATGTAACAATAACACTATTATGTCCACCTACACGCCTATAATATGCCCCAAACCCACCATGCTCGTGTTTTGGTGTTAAGTCGTGTGATTTTATTGCGTTTCTCAAATTCCGCCGACGGCGCTCGTCGTCTTCCGATGATATTTTTTACGCGTGCACTTGTACGTAGTTGTTGAATATTCGATTTTTATATATTATATCATGTTTCATTGATGTGTTCATACCTACCCCACCTAATGGCTAATGTCTAACGATATTATAATATGTTATTACGTATATTTGATACATTACACCATACGGTAGGTAGTAAGATATTATGGCTCATATATGGGATGATTTTGAAATTATTACAACAATATTCAAATCGAAACAATCTGTTGACTGTTGATCAATAACAATTGATATTATTATATAGTACCATTCATTAGTCATTGTGGTATATACATATATATGCCTATACTGGCTACTTGTTTATCTTTAATAATAATATATATTGTAATGTTGTGTATTATTATAATATATTCAAACGGTTTTCATCAAAGTGTTTGGACATGAATTTTTTTTTACACTTTTCCTTTTTACATATGAACGCATTTATTAACAGAATTAATTAGAAAAAAAATTATGGATATTAATATATTTCTTTTGTTATGAAAAAAACACAACGGGAGATAGGCAGACCGTTTTTTTAACACATATAATACCTAATATAATATTATACTGATTTGCACGGAATTCAAATTTTTAGGAAAAATTAAATTAACTTACTTACGCCTATATAGGTATGTAATAATCTTTTGTTGTGTGAGTAGGTACTGTTATATGGGCTGTCACTTGCGAAAATTCGTTAAGAAAATTTAGATAGATTAGAAATACTAAAATTATAAAAAAAGTATGGTTAAAAACGACATGATACTGACATTTCTAACAAAATTATATTATACTGATAGCAGATTGCAAATAGCTCATGAGTCATTATACGTTCTCTAAATTCTGTTAACATATTTTCGTCTAATTTTCCTACTGGTTAGATTAACGCGCATTAAGCATTTTATCAAGTAAATATAAAACTACTGTAGAATTGTAAATTGTTGTCACTATACAGAGGCTGATGCATTTTTATGTAATTATAAATGATTATTATTAAAATCGATAACATTTATTTTAAAACTATATAATTGCCAACAAACGAAAATATTCTTAAATCTGTGAATCAATCAGTGATTAAACTATGCCTACCTTCTTTAAATTAACTATATCTAAATATATGTATACAGTGTTAACACTTAAGATTAATAAAATCAAGTTTTTCGTTGTTTTTTGAAATACTATGAGGTACACGCACTTGTGTAGTAGTGTATATATAGCTTGGTATGATTCGCGTGGGAAGTTATATAGTCGTTAATTTTAAAGTCATTTTTTCAAGTTCTCTTTACAGCTTATCAAATGTTTTTCATTTTCAATGTATATATATATCTATATACAAACTGCAAATTCAGTTCTACTTAAATAATATTATGAATATAGTGAAATTGTGATCACTGAAAATATAATTTGTGGTTACCACTTTATATCTGTATCGAAGTTATTATAAATATTGAACAAAGGACATGAGGGATCTATTCTCCCTATCTACCCGTTTGCCCAGTAACCTTCCACCACTGCATTATCTGCACGCGTTCTATACTTTTTAATAATACAAAATGTATATAGGAACTATTATACCAGTGTAGAAGATATATATCTCCTAACTCCTTAGACCTTAGTCCCTTTTAGTTTGTACACACCCAAGTACAACTGACCTATCCTGTTAATAAATTCTTCCTATCATCTTAACTATAAAACTAAAAACTTTTTGAATATTTATTGAGTAGAATACTTTCAATTTTTCAATTTTTGAAATAACCATTATATATTTCTGTTAACACTTTCTATTCCGCATTTTTAAGAATACAACGCTGTTATATATTTTGTAAAGGAAAATTAAAAACTACCTACCTACTATAAGGATTTTACTATTATAATAAATTGTTGCTCTCTAATATGGTGATAATCTTCCATAATATTGTGTACTTATAAAAAAAATAAATAAAGGTTATAGCAGCTGAAAGGACACTGCAGGTAGGTCGTCGAAGTAGATAAACGCATATAACTCAAAAGTTACAAAATATAACAATTATTATATTATATTAAATTTGTTTTATCAATATAATAAATTAATAATGAATACCTATTACCTAGGTAGATACTGTACGCTACGCAAAATGTTGATACCTATTTTATTTACCGGTCGTGTTTATACAAAACGTATTGATTTATTACCGAGACGCGGTATAGCCTTGGTGCGTTAGCGTTTGTTATGTTTCGTTCTAACGGTCTTACGATTCCCACGCAAGATTATATTTACCCTCAAGTAGTGACAGTTAACCCTGTGAAATATTTGATACCGTGACGTAGGTATATAGACTATATAGATATATACTAAATTTTATCGAACCAACTCGGTGTATTTTGACTCTATTGTAACGCGTCAATAAATGATTGTAAATTGTAATACGTGTTTACTGTGTTTGTAAGCCTTTTATTAGATAATGTTAATTCTATTATAAGTGTAATAAAATCTATTCAAACAAATTATTACAAGCAACTTAAGCTGCATATAAATAGGTAGGTACCTATATTATGGTTAAATACTATATAGGTAGGTACATAATGTGCACGTCGTTATATAACGTAAATAAATAATACTATTTAATATTTATAGTTTTATTATTTCATAAGTATATCTGTATATTATACTATATATAAGCAGCTCCATAAAAAATTAATTTAACAACACAAATGCTAAATGAGTGTATATTCTCTTATAATTAATCGAGAATAATGAAATTATACTTATTACAGACTACAGTTGCATACGTGGTATACCATATTATTATATTTTTATATTTCGAACGTAGAAAGAAATTGATCATTTGATGGAAATAAAATTTTAAATATTACCACAAATAGCTGCCCTGTACTTTATTCAAATTAATATACGGATTTTATTTGCTTATTTCAAAAAACCAAATTGTTCGCTAGTGATTACGACATCAATTTACTGTAGGTACCTAACGTAACTACAGTCCATCAGTAAGGATTTTTTAAAAACAAATATTTAAGTTTGACTAAGTACTTACAAGAACTTATTCCAACAATACCAGTTAATATCAGATATTATGTTTAGTTTTTTTATTGTCATATCACTAGTAAGTTATTTAGCTGTTACGATGATTAGCGAAACATAATATTGACAGTAAAATATTTAATTATCTTGTTGATAATAATTTACAATATACTATCTATGTATTTTTGAATAAACCTATAAGTTAGGTACAACTAAACGAAAGTGGTTCTATAATATACTTTTAAACGAGAATATAAGAAATATTACAGAACGTAGTTTATATTAATATCGTTCAAAGATCTAGTTTCCAGCTTATATATTATTTATATAAAATTACATATATTATTATAGAATATAAACAGTATTTTAATACGTCATTTTCTAATGGTTTCGAGCACGTACGAAACGTTGTACAATACAAATTCTCTGGAGAAATTAAGCGCAGAAAACATTAACAAGAAAAAAAACGTAGTTAGTTTGAAATTATATTAGAATTGAATATGTATTTTACAACCAGAAAACACGAAAGCGATTTTTTCATAAAAACTACCATGTTGTTTAATACTTACACCTAATATTATAGTTTTATAGTTTATTCTGTTTGACATACTAAATTAAAGCTTGTAGATTTCATTTTTTTAGATTTTTTGGTAGGTACTAGGTATACGGTATACCTATACATTATACAATATATTATAAGTAGGCACTATAACTCTATAAATATTATAAAATATATTATGATTGCATTGTTTAAGAAAATATTAAACTCAATAGGTAAGCAATAAACTCTGAATAGGGTCTATTAAGCAATTTAACTCAAAAGTAGGTATAAGTATCATCAATTTAATTGCGTTAATGTTTTAATTTATTTATTATTGATGATTTTGTTCAAAATTAGGTTAATATGTATTTGATGAAAGTAAAACATCTAAATATTGATTGTATAATATACTTCACGTTTTTAAATCAACTGCTGTGTATCTAATTTTGGAATGTTGGAAAACAATTGCCATTTTGGCTCTGAAACACGTTACTGTTAATAGGCGACGAATGATGCTGCAGTGGTGACATTTAAGTGAATATATTATTTTAATAAAGCTCGTTGAACGATGTCATCTACGAAGAAAATGAGATTACCAGTTATTAATATATTTTCTCATAAAATAATATTGTTTATTTGTTGTTTTTATTCGTTTTCATTTCAATTTTATCTTTTTTGACTAAACGGGATATTGATTCTGCAAAAGTATTTTTATATTTCTATACAGTGACCCTGGACGAAATCCAATTGTATATACTTACAATATGGTTCTAAATGTAAAACAGACAGTATCATACATTACCTTTATACTATTGAACACAAAATACAAATGGATGTTAGGTGAATCGAGACGCAGCTGTGAATTACCGCTCGTATGTCCTATTTGACCTTTATACCTATATTATGTTAAGGAAATCAATAGTTTCCACTAAAGTCTAAAAGTAGACGCTAGTTTTCCATAGCGCAGCAATGTTGTAGAAGAAAACACTTTAGAGGTGAATAAATAATTTTTTAATAAGAGAATATTAAATGTTTAGGTTGCGCTGGATATAGTGTGTGGGACGCGTAGGTAAAGTTGTAGCACGACTTAATACACTTTTGAAACGGAATCATTAACCAAAACTTATAACCGTACTATATTCATATACACATAAATAGTGGATGAAAATCAAAATTACGATTGTCGCTAAAATGTTGTGATTAATGGATATTAAATATATTTAATGTACTTTACCTATATAGTCGAAATTCTCATCTACCAAAAATATATCCGGTTTATTACTTATAATAAAATGAGGGATGTGCGTCCATTTTTTAGTACCAACGTCGTACATAAATTCGATTGTGCATGTTTATCGCAAAAAAATTATCGAAGTTTATTGCTTCAAAAGGTTAGGAAGCCTGGTTATAAAATATCAATAGTTTTTATTTTCATTTCCGGGTGTATCATATCTGCGTGCCACATCTGTCGCCGAAATATATTATATTATTATGAAATCATACTATACATTTTCGTTATAGTCTGCTGGCATATAAATGTATTTCCTATATGAATTTATAAATTATTTTTCATTCATATGTATGAATTCAGAATTGCAGAATGATGTAGGTAGTATATGTATACCTACTGTCGCGTTGTAACTGATTCTATACCGAGAGAGGGAGATACATTAATTTTAAAAATAAATGTGGCGTGTGCTTTTACATATTATTATTATTATTAATCAATGATAATACTTTCTGGGATATGAAAAATATTTTTTAATTAGCCTTGATTAGAGTTTGGAAATCAAACACAAAGGTTAGGCACTCAGGTGTCAGGGATTCGTTATATAGTGTTAAATAAAAATATTATGGAAAATTACAAATCGGTGACCTGCAACCTATTAGGAAGCTGTAGGTTTTATAAATGTATTATTCATTGATTTGTGTTTTGTCCGTTTCTACATACATTTCTATAACTTACAATTTTTGAATTTAGTAAAAAATTTTTTGCGTACTTACCAAATAGCATAATGCACAGGATACGAAACAGCCACACTAGCAAAAAACACTTTGTTCCTGCATTTATTCCTATATTTATTCCTAAGTATATTTATTAGTCAATACTTACATATTTCATTGATAACGAGCATCACAGGTATTTAAAAAAAAAATAAACGATTTAAATTGGTCGCCGGAAACATATATAGGTAACTGATATTTTAATAGAATATTATTTCGACCTTTAGTTATTATGAGTTATAATATATAATATAAATTATAATAACATAAAATACCTAATTCTAATTTGTATAACTATTCTTATAATTCATCTCTAAAGTAGATAGGTTAAAACATTGCTTACGTTCCAAACGTTATTGGTCATAAATATAATATATTATTTTAAATTATTTTCATTGTTATTCAAAAACTGTGACTGAGTACAAAATAAATGTACTTCAGGTTTACACTTGACCGTGAAAACTTGTAACCTATGGTTTAGTTATTTGGCTAACACTTTTTGTCCATCTATTATTAACATTTCAAAAAGCGTATTTGTTTTTAATTAAGTTTCAAGTACTTGCACTAAATTACAATATGTAGAATTTCAATAATATATACTTATATACATAGTTTTATGTATTAGTGTGAATTATGTCAAGGAATTGCAATAAACAAAAATTAAATTAGCTTACATTGAAAATGTAAAATGTTGTTTTTTTTTAAAAATAACTACTTAAAAGTTATATTAAACTAAAATCATATGAAAATAAGAATTAATATTTATTGTGTTTCCCAAAAAAATTAATCATTATATTCATTATAATAGTTTATCCGACTAACGGAAAATTATGAGTACCACTGCACTAGCCACTAAAACGACAATACAATACACATTACACATAGATAAAATGTAAAAACATAATATTTAATATTCTAATATTAAGGGTACAAATTTGGCATTATACCTATACCTATACCTGAAGGGTTTCCTATATAAAATGTTTTCTTTCTATTTTTATCTCCGATTGTCTCAAATTCGTCACGCTCATATACAAATTTTATATTACTAAAATATTACGTATCTATAATACAATATTGAATTACAAACTTGAGATTGCGTCGTAAGTAAAATGATCCATGAAGATAATGGGACATGGGAAACAAGACTACGATGTTAATTTATTATATTTAATAAGGTCGCACGAATGCGATTTTTTTAAAATGGTTACGACAATATTATTACGCCAAACGTAAATCTTTATATATATATGACTTATCTGAGCCTACCTACTGTTTACGATTATTCTGTGTAGGACATATACTTTAATAGTTGATACAATGAAGAATCATCAGGTGGCGTTCGTAATATATTGTAATGTAATTTTTTTAAGTGGTGCGTACTTCCTACTGATATTACACTGCAGTATTTATATAACCCAAAATATCGATGTTAAGTCTTAACAATAATTATTTGAACACAAATGTCACGAAAATATTAATTTTGTTATTCTGTAAATTTAATAAAATAGGTATAAAGTATAAACGATAATTACTATAAGTACATTCTAATATACAACATTATTATATAAGTGTAATGTTGAATTATGCGGATAATAATTACATTTTACTATTGACACGTTGTTTATAGTTTAAACTCTGTACGTTAAATTCACGATAAAATTTCAATTTCTCGGAGACGTTATGCCGATATTATTATTATATTATAATAATTATTAATTCGTACTGCAGAGCTGAAAATAATAGGTATTGATGATTTCTCCTAGTCGTTGATTGAAAATATTGCTCTGACATAAGGAAATGTTACATTATTAAAAAATCAATTTTCTCGAGGATGTGTTTTTGACAATATTTCACAATATATTTGATATATCTTGTTATATTAAAAACGTAAAAGACTATAGGACTGGTATGATGACCACCGCGGCGCCGCCCGCTCTAATATTTTATATGTATTGATGCACAGTGTTCAAAGGTTTGACCTACCCAAGCTCCGTCACTGGAATCATCGATAAGTTTTCGACTCAACACCGGAAAATAAAAATGAATAAATAATATAATAATACTATTGTTGTATATTATACACAATATAATACAAATTATAATTTTTTTAAACATTTTATTTTGTTCGAAACGAAGGTTGCAGGTGTTTATATAGGTACTTACAGTTTTAATATTTTTTAATAGATGGGGGAAAAATTAAAATTCAACTTTTTCACAAATTAATCGAGTTTAAAAACTCGCCGTTTATCATTACACAATTTAACCTATTAGCCATCGCATATATATACAGCCGCGATATTATCATATAGTGTACATGTAGGCAATGGAAGCGGAGTGTGAAATTATATATTATACACATATATAATATATTGAATATACGTCAGAAAATTCGCACTCCGACGTTGCCAGATTTGTGCTAATAAAGAGAGTAGGGTAAGTTTTCGGTCGTTCCCCGGGCCTGGGGTTCCGCCGCCGCACCGGATCTAATCTGCACACCCCTCGCGCGCGGCTGTAGTAACGGCGGCGGCGGCGGCGGCGGCGGCGGCGCGTATTGATTTTGCACAGACCGCCGCGGCTGGCGGCGCCGCCGTTCGATATAAAACGCTGCGCTACACCTACACCCCGACCGACGGCGGACGGCCGTCGTTGGATTCGTGTTTTTATTGTGCTCTCGCACGCATTACCAACCTAAAAGCACGCGACCTCCGCACCCCATCTCCGGTGTACGGTATAAGCGCCCGTGTATCGTGTATATATATATATATATATATAGTGCGGCGGCAACCGTTTGTCGAATTATTGCACAATTTACCCGACATTGGGATACCCACGGTACCTATAGGACATGCAAAGTAGAACGGAGGATAGGTATAGTTATCGAACTCGCGTGGTGTGCCTACCTGCAGTACGTGCCGGGGATCAATCCGATTGCGCATCGTCGGGAGTATTCCTATCTATAATAGTGTATGGTTAAAAATCATACAATAATTGATATTTAATATTTTTTTATTGACGTCGTTGTCATCTTGTCTTGTCGTATACACGATATTTCGGTGGTGGACCTAAAATAGCCCATAAGCAACCCAAAATTGACCTACCGCCTATCCGCTCACCAACAGTTTATAATAAATACAAGTTCTATTCGTATTATTATTATAAGTATTTACTATTATTATTTATAGTAGTTATTTATAGTCGTTTTTCACCATCATAAGCACCCACCCACCCCTAAAAAAATCTTCTCAAAGATCACGTTCGTTTCGTCATCGGCTGTACGAGTGAAATATATAACATAGAATTCGTACAAGATCGTTATCTTAAATACCTGTATGCAAATATTAAAAGCTCAAGTTCGATAATTGTTAAATAAGCCACCCTCGCATATTATAATTAACAATATCAAACCAATTTTCAAGTACAAAGCAATTTGATTATATATAGGTACCTATTTCACAAATTCCAGACATGGTGGAAATTAACAGTAATTGATAGCGATCGAAATCATTAATGGTTCATAGTTCATTAGGAAATAATTATTTATTTCAGTAAAGTAGACAGTGTGTCGCAATTTTATTTTTTAATTATTTCAGCTGAATTGTATATTGTAAGATATAATTCATGAAAAATGAAGATATTTTTGAAGAGATATCAAACTTTTTGTATCATAAGTTTCTTCAAAGAATATAAATCTAATCGCTACACAATTATTTGTATCCATAAATTACGAAAAAATTAAATATCATGTTGGTGTGTTACATAATTTAGAAAGTAATAATCTTAAAATTTAGTCGAGTTGTTTTAGTTAAAATAAATAAAACTTTTCGTGTAGCCTCATTGTATTCATGTTTTAAAATCGATAAGTCAAGCGTTTCAAAAGGTTAGAGTTCAAAAAAAAAAATAATAACATTTATTTTTGTCAATTTCTTACAAATTATTTCGTATTGTTGTTTAGCACTTTTTCTTTCTATTCTTCTTTTTTTTTTTAATTACATGTACAATATGCTAAACCCGCATATAGGTATATCCATCCCTTATGCAGGTCATACACACAGACACATACACAAACACACACACAGGTGTATGTGGCATTTGCAGCAAGTGCGCGCACCAGTTACGCCCGTGGGGGTTGGCAGCATTGACCAGTTGGGGGCTTTTTCAGTAATGACATTTGGGTGAGGGCGTCGCACAGGGGAGGTGTTGGCCGTCTCGTCGCCGGCGATAAGTTCGAAGGGGCCAGTTTAGTATCGGTGCCGTACGCGGCAACACCGGCACACAAATGGCGTAATTCAGACACAATTTACTTGTTGTTATAATATTATATCATTCATAAAATAATATAGTTGCTCTAAGAAAATTCGTTGAGTAGTATACGCACCGCGGTCCGCGGCGTGGGTGGACATGGTCACCGAAACCGGACAAGTAAGATTTTTGATTGTATATCGTCGTGTTAAAAAAAAAAAATTGGCGTAACTTTGTTATTATTTCTCCCTATTTATTCGCACACACTAATAATATATACGAAACAGCGCTTCGCATTTCTAGTTCTGTAGCCAATTCGTTGAAATTCGGTAAACGATATAGGTTAGGTCTACCGATTGCTAAAAAATAATATTAATCTATTATGGTGCCGTACAGCTAATAGTTATTACTTATTAGCTATCTATTTTTTTCGATATTTAAATTTCTTAAATTATTATGAATCGATCAATTATGATTATAATAGTTTCTTTAATAATTTTAATATTGAAATCTGTGTTTGGAAGGACAACAATTTACATACAACAAGTGTTACACTGACAGCATCCTCTTAACATATTTTATATTTTATTTTATCATCTGACCGCGCGACTTATGTTTAATATTATGACGTCTCGTAATGAAGTCCTTATGATTTCGAAATGAAATCAATACGCATTGCGCACGATGGCTATCAGTCATCACACCCTATACGAAGCTTATTAATATTAAATCAGAATTACTTGCATTTAACAACTGCCTTCAATCATTTGGTATTTTATCTCGTGTAAATAAACCGTTCATAATATTTTTAGTATCGTTATTAAGTAAAATAATATATTATATATATTTTATAATAATAATAATAATAATAATAATAATAATAATAATAAGGCTATTTTGATTAATATTGCTTACCTACCACTTATAAATTATAATTTATTACAGTGTTGATAAACTTCGTTTATCTTATGTTCAATATTTTACGATTTATAAAATAAATTAATATTTAATTTATTTAAAAAATATTGTATACATACAATTTCTCCACTGTTTTGAACGAATATATTTTTTAATTACCATTAAAATAAATAAATGATGGACTCGTACGAGAAAACTAATTATTCCATTTTCAATCTTATGATAAGGAAACTTAGAAAATGAAGCAATGTCACGGGCCCAAAAACGAACCATCAGGAAAAATATTATATTATTGTAAAACGGTGATATTCTATTATACTTAATTAATTTGGATGGTTATTTGTTTTGATAATAATTTTGTAAAAGGGCTATATATGGTTTAGTAGGGAGTAATCCGAGTCTCCTCACACGAAAAAAAGTTCTAAAGTTATTGACTGTATATTTGTAATATTTGTATAATATACTATATATACATTATTTAATTATTATACTGTATAGTACCTAATTATTAACTGGCAATACAATAGTAGTATACTACTAATCACGGTTGTATAGTATTTATATAGCTACGTCTAAAAATCTTATTAAAAGAAGTCATATTATTAATATATTTATCTAATTAATAAAATATTTTTTGAAACCATGATATTCTATAAGCTATAACTTATTTTAATATAAGCAAGTAAATTATTCAGTTGTTTTTTTTATCTTTTCCCCACAAACATTTTTATCTATTTAATTAATGTAAAATGTTTAATAATATCTAATTTTTCAATCTGTAGATTGTTTATAATGACCCATATTTAATTTACTATAAATGTAAATAGTATGTTATTATTTATAATTTCACTATTAATATATTATATGATTATTTAATTTCTTTGTATTACTTACATTAGTAGTTGCATCATATTATATAATTTATATAATGGTATATATATTTTTTCAGGCGGAGGGGAACACCTCTTCGTTTTTAAGAGCGGCACGATCCGGGAACCTTGATAAAGTCATTGAACACTTGAAAAATAAAATCGATATAAATACATCCAACTCTGTAAGTATTTAGAATGATTTGTACCTTTTGTATATTTTAAAATTATATTCATCATATTGTTTATTTTTAGAACGGTTTGAATGCTCTGCATTTGGCTTCAAAAGACGGGCATTTGGAAATCGTAAAAGAGTTATTGAAAAGGGGCGCTAACGTAAACTCGGCAACAAAAAAAGGAAATACTGCACTTCATATTGCTTCTCTTGGTATACATAATAAATATTCCGTTTTTTTTTCAATGATTAACATAAATTATGTGTTTTTAGCGGGGCAATATGATGTGGTGGTCACCCTTGTGGAACATGGCGCATTGGTGAATGTGCAAAGTCAAAATGGTTTCACCCCTTTGTATATGGCTGCGCAAGAAAATCATGACAGAGTTGTTAAGTATTTGTTAGCAAATGGGGCCAATCAAAATCTGGCAACTGAGGTATAACGTGCGACAAAATGTTATGTACGAATTCATCGAATTCATTTAATAACTAAAATTTGGGTATTTTTTAGGATGGATTTACACCATGCGCTGTTGCAATGCAGCAAGGTCATGAAAAGGTAGTAACTGTGTTATTAGAAAATGATACCAAAGGTAAAGTGCGTTTGCCTGCATTGCATATTGCAGCAAAAAAAGACGATTGCAAGGCTGCAGATTTACTCCTTCAAGTAAATAACAAACATTAATTTAAATTATGAAATTATTACATACTATCAAACTGTTATAATAATAATATAATTGTTGACGTATAGAATGATCATAATCCAGACGTAACATCTAAGAGTGGATTTACTCCATTACATATTGCTTCACATTATGGAAACGACGGTATTGCTAAACTTCTCCTTGCTAAAGGTGCTGACGTCAACTACTCTGCTAAAGTACGAAACTTAACTAATTATTTAGGTTATAATGGCTTTAAAAATTAATTTCAATATTTTTGCAATAGCATAACATAACTCCATTACACGTGGCAGCGAAATGGGGTAAAAGCAACATGGTATCTTTGTTGCTCGAAAGCGGTGCAAATATTGAAGCTAAAACTAGAGATGGTTTAACGGCTTTACATTGCGCTGCAAGATCTGGACACGATCAAGTTATTGACATGCTTTTACAAAGAAATGCTCCAATCAGTTCAAAGACCAAGGTTGGTGTGAATCATACGTATTATAGTTATTTTAAATACATTATACAAATTAAGAGGCATAATAATATTGTTATGATACGTGTAATTATATAAAAAAATGTTTTGAAATGGTTTTCGTTTATTTTTGAAACGGAAAGAAAAATCAAAGTTGTAAAATACGTTTTTTTTTACAATTTGTAGAACGGTTTGGCGGCATTGCACATGGCGGCCCAAGGAGATCACGTCGAAGCCGCTAAAGTGCTATTGTCCAACAACGCTCCGGTCGACGACGTGACCGTAGATTATTTGACCGGTCTTCATGTGGCCGCCCACTGCGGACACATCCGGGTGGCCAAACTCTTGTTGGAGAAACACGCGGATCCCGATGCCAGGGCGTTGAATGGTTTTACTCCGCTGCACATCGCGTGCAAGAAGAACCGCATCAAAGTTGTAGAGCTGCTGCTCAAGTACAACGCGAGCTTGGAGGCGACTACAGAAGTGAGCATACCTACCCGAGTCTATACCCAATCATATCCAATATATGAATACGAAATGAAAATACGACCATCGCGAGTGTATTATATAATATCGATGTTTCTGATGATTATTATTGTTTTCCATATAGTCCGGTCTAACTCCGTTGCACGTCGCCAGTTTCATGGGCTGCATGAACATCGTGATATTCTTGTTGCAACACGAGGCCAACCCGGACCTGCCGACGGTGAGAGGAGAGACGCCATTGCATCTGGCCGCCAGGGCCAATCAGACGGACATCATACGGATATTGCTCCGCAACGGAGCTCAAGTGGACGCCAGGGCTAGAGTACGTGTGATTCGTGTGCCGGTTCCCATACTAGGGGTCAGATGTGCCGTCATATTTTAAACTTGTTGTTTATTGTGCAGGAGAAACAAACGCCGCTTCACATAGCTTCCAGGTTGGGTAACGTGGACATCGTAATGTTGCTGTTAGCTCACGGAGCGGCAGTCGATTCGACCACGAAAGATCTATACACCGCTCTACATATTGCCTCTAAAGAGGGCCAGGAGGAGGTAAGAGCACTGATTATGAAACGCATTATGGATCACGTGGACACAACATATTTGCTTGATAAGTTTTGGTCTGTTAGAAGAGAATATTTTATTTAAAACAATTAAATTATTGTGAGCCTTTCCTTATAATTATCTTTATATCGTAATGTTTGGTACTAGAGTTCAGCGTACATCCTTATATTGGATCGAGACAAACTGGTGATATTTATTCGGTAAAATATTTTATCACAATCAGAAATACCCAATGTCATTGTTTTAATGAAATTTCGACCAATCAGTTATTTATAGACCATAATAATTGTATTAATATAATTACGTATAAAAGAATTCTTAAATTATTACTCAAGTTATTTTAATATTGGAGTTGAAAATATGCAACAAATATTATTATTCTAAAATAAATTAAATTTGTAAATTAAAGGTAATTACGTATTCAAATTCAAATCTCGGTGCCAA
This sequence comes from Nasonovia ribisnigri, assembly GCA_027563435.1. NCBI lineage: Eukaryota > Metazoa > Arthropoda > Insecta > Hemiptera > Aphididae > Nasonovia > Nasonovia ribisnigri. The sequence continues at coordinate 59,704 of JANEHU010002123.1, forward strand.
TAATAATTTGAGTAAGCTCTAAGTGCGTTTAAAAAAAAAAAAATTCTCGGTTATAAGAATATGAATTAAAGTGTCCTAAAATTTCGTTGATTAAGTACTTCGAGTATGACGTAATTTTATTCTGAACAAAGGATTCACTGCCATATTATTTTCATCGAAATGTGTTCGTATTCTTCGTAAATTAAAATAAATAATCTAATTTATTCTTGAATACATATAAATTAAAAAGCAATAAGAAATGAAGAAAATACACGTACTGTGCCAAATTAGACATTTGTTTTTTAATTTATGACATTTATAAATCAGTATTACTTTCGAATTAATCGTCAAGCCTAACCTATTATAACCTTCCTTTATGTAATAAGTAGGTTTGCGATTCAATACGTTAATCATCAAGTCTATAATTTTATGTATAATTTAATACTTTACAATTTACTATAATATTTTGATCAAATTGTGCATAAGAATTTAATAAATTATTAATATTTTGATTTTTATTTCCAAATTTACAACTAAATGAAACTACATAATTGTATATGGTTCAGTGGTTCACTATATTATACGTAGACCCGAAATTAATTTTTTTTTTCATTTAGTTAATAATTAGAAGTAAATAATTAAACTATATAATATGGTTATTTTATATTATTATTTAGCAAATTTGCACTTATTAATATTATTGTTATACGGTTTAATTATTTTTACTGTGAATGTTAAAAATTAGAAAATATAATAGATTTACATTTATAACCTTAAAAAGTTGTCATACTAGATGATGATGATATATTATAATATATTTAATATAGTGCTGTTAGTTTTTTTTTTTTTAAGTTTCATAAAAGTTTACATGACATAAATGTTATATTATAGCATTATTTTGATCTCTTAATCGTTGTTAAAATTCAAAAGACATCTTTTTATAATAGTTTAATCACCGTTAAAAACAAAATTAGAATATGGATGTGAATATTTTATGCTTAATCATTGTCATTGTTGTTTTCTTAAATTAAAAAAAAAATATTAAATATTTAAAAACACGTTTTTGTTCGCTTTGCCTATTTTTTTTTTGTCAAGCCACCGTAATTAAAATGTCATTTTTCCAATCTAAATTTCTTTTATCTTCAAAAATCAAGCTAGTCACTAATTGGTACTTGGTAAAATCGATATTCATTGATTAGGTAAGTCCTGAAATTTTGTTATTCTTATAAATATTTTCCATTTTTCCTACCATACCTAAATGTGGCTAAATATTATTAGCCTAACACCATCCTAACGCAATAATATATTATTTATTATGACTTTATATTGACTTATTGGCTGTAAACTATTTATCATGGGCACAGGCTTTAGCTTCACAACACTGATGCAATGTATAAACATATTTTAAAAGCTTGAATTTATTTATAGAAAAAACATCTAACAGCATTAACTACTTTTAACAAGCTTAAACTTTGTAAAATATTGTACACAAATTAATAAGTTGACAATGACTGATAATGAATGAGAAACACTGGACTTTTTTTGTTGGCAGGTTGCATCAGTGTTGTTGGAGAATGAAGCCTCCGTGACAGCAACCACTAAAAAAGGGTTTACCCCACTACATTTGGCATCAAAGTACGGCAACATTAAAGTCACCAAATTGCTGTTACAAAAACAAGCTCCAGTTGATGCGCAAGGAAAGGTTAGTAATGATTTTATCATATTATAATTAAAATATTTGTAGAATATTAATTTTTGTACAAGTTTCGGAAAATACATTTCAACGTATATTATAATAAATTCACACCTCTAGAACAAGACTGCCACAGCTCACATCAATTTTGAGTTATGACTACTTTCGAACAGTGAAAAAAAATCTATAAAATGCAATAACTTCAATATCATTTTTCATTTAGCCACTAAAAAGTTCCGTCAGTATTGAATTATTTAACTTTTAGATAATTTTCTAAGCAAGAGAGCCATATTTAATTTATGAAAGTATACTTATTTAAACGTATCCGATTAATCACTAAATTCAAAATTCAATCCTTCTTTCGATTTGTAGTGTTCTTGCACTAAATAAAACTAACCACAGTGGATATGCAAAACAATAATATTTAGAGCTGTAGCGGTATTTTATAATTTGTGATATGGCACTATTGCAGCCATAATATGAAATTCAATAGGTACTGCCATATTTTAGTATAATATTATGAAATCTCAAAGTATAACAGTTTTGAATTTACTTAAAAAATTGTAACTTTTATAATATATAACTTTTTGGGTTTAAGAGAGTATTTCATAATATTTAAAATATTCATATTGTAAAGTATGTTTACAAATATTTTAGTGTTCAGTTTGAAACGCATAGGTAAAGAACTCTCTAAAATATCTTTGATTCGAACTTCAAATAACTTTTTCTCAAATCCATACATTTTGAGTTATGACAGTGTTGTTCTAGAGTTGTGAATCATAATTTAAAACGTTGCAATATAAATTATAAATTAATAAATATTTAATAGGACGTAATTAGGGAGTCGCATCTATTCTTTTACGTGTATATGACATTAGGGTAGTTCAATCTCGAATTATTACATACTCTACTTAAAAATTTAAAGATGCATTATAACATTTAGTGTAATTTTCTATATCATTTTATGATAACTAATTGATAAGAACTAATACCTAAGTCCTAAGATATGGGTTGGTTGACTTTATAATATACATACTATAAACCCTTTATAATATTTTCTTTATAGCGAGAATTTTATCTTTTTGGTTAGAATATTTAGAACCATATGAATTATATAATAACATGGTTCGGTACTCTAATAAAATATTTTCAGGTTTTCTATTCGAAAATGGCAACTAATAAAAACATAATTATTATATTAATTATCCCAAAAATTACATACATCCAATACCCAAATATGTAATGCTAAAATAACGCCGGTCAGGAGGTTACAAACAGCAGGTCTCAAACACTCATCGTGCCTGTTTCATCTAGACAAAAGTTGGTGATATATTATTATTCATTGAATAAGTACAATTTCATTGAATTTAAAAAAAATTGATGATGGCCTGAGCTCGGCTTATTGAAGTGTTATAACAAGGACTTTTTATAAATTAAGATTAAAACAAACGTAATTTTAACTCTTATTATCTTAAACTAGATGCTTTATGACAGAGATTCCCAAACTTTTCATGGTATGAACCAATTTAACGGCTCAAAAGTCACAACATAACAATGATTGAACGGTCTTTTGTTTCGTCTAATTAATTTGTTTCAATATTAAATTATTTAATCAATCATCGCTATTTTTGCTATAACTTTAAGTCCGACAGCATCGTGGCGACACTTTACTCTGTAGAAGTAGGTACTTCGTGATCGTCACGGATAACGATCGATGATAAAATTAAATTCGGACAACAATGAAACTTAATAATTGTATAAAATAGTAAATAGTTACACTGCATAATTATATACTCTTATTTACAAAAATCATTTATTATTTTTTTTTACATTCAAATAATATTGTGTATATTTTATATGATATCAAATATACATATATAGCCATGAAGGTATATTTTAAAACATTACGAGACCCGCTAAAAATATATATGATTGTGACCCACAGTTTATGAACCTTTATTTTATAAATGTATTCATATTTTTTGTAGTTTGATAAGAAATATTTTGGTGAAGATATTGAACACTATGTAACATGCATTTTACTCATTTCACGAAATAGAAGGCTAGTAAGAATTTTTGAATTTCTGTTGATGTAAGGAAATGCATACTGTGAATGTTTTATTTAAAGGTCATTTTTTTTTTTCGTTCAATTTATGAAATCGAGAAACTTTGTGCAATTACATAGAATTTTACTATAAATATTATTATTTAAATAAAACCATATTTATTATTATTAGATAGGTATAAACATAGTAGGTACTAGATGAGTGTTTTGAGTACCCACTACACGAAAAACAACCTATGTATTATACTTATCGTTGATTTTTAAAAAAAAAAACATGACAAGTTGATTGGTGTGCCAAAAATTGTTTCAAGGACAAGGTCAAACTTTTCTACAAAACACCAAATATTTTATTTTTTTTATTCTTATAAGAGATATTTTACATAAAACTAATAAATTATTTTTACTACAAAGCAAACAAATTTACAAGGAGCTAAAAAAAAATTATGATAAAAGGATAAAGTGGAGTGAATAATTAATACATAACTAACTTTTCTACTGACAATATTTTCTTGTACGTGTACTTATGTAAAGCCAAAACTCTAATTAAGACTTTTATATTTAATAATAAAATTATAATAAAATTTTTCATAATTTCATAAAGTTTATTCATTATTTTATGAACAGTTAAATACATTTTTCCGAATATATACCTATGTACGTAATTTCACGTTAAAGATGTATTTCATAAATTGAGTGGTTTCACAAAATAGATACCTATAGTAATAAACAGCTGGTTTATTTTAACAATTCTAACATTTATAATCTCAATAAACTTGTTTTTATAAATCTGTATTTAAATAGTTTGAAATATTTATAAATTATAAATTATAATACTAAATTTTTAAAATATTTTGCTAATAACGTTTTTTTTTAAAATTTATTCACGTTTTCTATAATTGTTTCACTTTAAATTAAAAACCTATAATAATTTAAAAAATAAAAATAATGTTTAACTTTTCATTTTCAATCCACACAATATGGTTAATAATGAATAGTTAGAAAATATTTTATTATAATATTATATTTACAGTGAAAACACTCTCTAACAAATCTGAAGGGACCAAGAGATTTATTTGGTTATTGAGGGTTTTTTGTAATTGAGAGTAATTAATAGGTTATAAATCAAATCATCCATTATAATGTAGTTATTACTTTATATAGAGTTTTTGTTGTAACGAGTTTCGTTATAAAGAGTTTTTACTGTCTTTGAAACAAAAACACTTGTAAAAATCGAATGAAGCTATAAATATACCTATTCGTCGTTTAACCGAGTAATAATTATTTTAATTATTAAATAAAAATAAAGATATAACATTAAGTTAGTCTGTTATCTTGTATTATCTTGTATTATTGGTATTGTTATTTATTATAGTTTTATTTTCTCCATCATTTTAACCTTTAGAACGGCGTAACACCATTGCACGTAGCAAGTCATTATGACAATCAAGCAGTTGCATTAATGTTACTTGATAAACAAGCATCTCCTCATGCCACAGCAAAGAATGGCCACACACCTCTTCATATAGCAGCAAAAAAGAATCAGGTAATTTATTACGTCTTTTGGTCAAAAAGTATTATGATTGTATTTATAACTAAATTATCATTTATGTTAAATTTAGCACTGTTGAAATAATATTCAAGTTTGTATATTGAATGAGCATAGGAATTATTAAACTAAAAAATTGATCCATACTACTATTAAAATATACTCTGACCTAATTCATTTTATGTAATTTCAAACGTCACGGAACGCCGTAAATTATGTTTGAACAAATAATTCTTAGTTATCACTATTTTACACAATATGGAAAATATAGTATAAAGTAAAAACCACTATACTTACTCAAACGATTTTAAGTAAAGGAATAAAAATGTAAAAATGATCTGGAGAAATGTAATTATTATATTATCAATCATTTCACAAAAATATGTGGCCATATTATTTTTCCGTTAAGTACAACTATAACACGTGCCATTTTACTTTCTATATTAAAAAAAAGGTTAAATTAAAAAATGCAAAAGTGTAAGAATACATTAGTATATATTCACAGCACCTTTTTAACAGGGAAATCTAATCAGTTTAAGCGGACATTTCCCTATGCTCTACTGTATATTAGATTCTGAGAGGAGTGATGAATGCATTGATTTTACAATGATGTGTGTTTCTTTTTTATTTTTTTTAATTGTGTCTGCCATCACCTTTTAGGACAGTAAAAATTCTTAGAATTTCTTCAACAGTATCTTTTCTGATAGAAAAGTGAATCTAGTTGGTAATTTGGTACTAATAGTTTTCAAAAGCGCAAGGAAAATCAAAATAATTATTTAGGAAAAACGGCAATTTTTACGCAAAATCGGTTTTCAACCAAAGCGATTTTGGTTTTTGGTGTAAAAATCATGAAAACTTGCAAATTATTTTAAGTTAGAAATTCTTAAACATTTTCTTTTTAAATTTAAGAATTGAAAATGTAATGTAATATTTCTTATAAGTTTGTCTATCTTTAACAAAAAAAAAATGTCTATAAGAAAGTCCAATTAAATTTTCATGAGCTTTCGAAGTTCAATTTTTACAACATTGGATATTAACTCGATTTTTCGTAGCAATTTTCTTATTTTGTTGTGATTCAAAAACGAATAACTGTAGACACTTGAAATTTATACCATATATATATTTTATCAATTCCTTTAGTTGATACAATTTTCAAAATTTTGACTCGTTTTGAGCTGTTTACAGACATTTTCAATTTTTTTAGTTTGTTTTTCTATAATATTGTTAATAACATTTTATTTGTTCGATCAAAAAGCGTGAAAATTTAATAAAAGAGTCTAGATAATATAAAAAATGAACATTTTATACATTTTTAATTACAAAATCATTTTTAAATTTTGAATTTTATGAACTTTATCAAAATTAGAACTTTAAATGCTTATAAAAAAATGTTGCTTATGTATTTTAAACTTTTGTAGTAACAATATGCTACAATATGTTACTACTGCAGAAGTTGAAAAATATTAAAAATACATAAGCAAAATTTTTTTTATAAGCATTTAAAGTTCTAATTTTGATAAAATTCATAAAATTCAAAATTTAAAAATGATTTTGTAATTAAAAATTTATTAAATGTCCATTTCTTATAGCCAAGGATTGAAAGTTTAAAACAAAGTTCTGCGTAAATAGATAAATAAATAACTTTATTCTTATTAATATTTTCAAATATACTTAGTAATACATCATAGGCTGACTGATCGTCTTCACTCAGAATCGTTTTTCGTATACAATATGATATTATATCATTGAATTCAAATTTAACACCATGTATTGCAGTGAACCACTTATAACCTACTGTACAGCGAGCGACACCCGCTTGACCGCCTTCTTTTATTTGTTTAACAGAAAAACAATTATGTGTGATAATATATACACTGCCGTTTACTGATAATGATTTGTGCACGGTAGCTTAACGTGGTCACGTAAACTGTTGAAATTATACATTTTTTAAAAAAATTGAAAGATTCTGTGAATTTAAATTAGAAAAATACTATGATTATGCACTATACGGTAATGCTTGTGGAAATGTCGGCTTAAACTTATGAGATCTCCCTGCAAAAAAGGTGCTGTGAACATACAAATGTATACTACCTATTAAGTACTATATAATGTATAGTAATGTACTCCAAATTTGTGTTTCAAATTGCCTTGATTATACTTCATTTTTATGATTAAACAAATTAGTAGAGTTAGCTTTACGCTAAAACAATGTTTTGAAAAAGAAGGGTACTCTGTTCCACGCCGAGCACCCCCCAAAGTGAACTATAGTTCAGTTATAATATCATTTAAATAATTCTAATTTATTTAATGTGATTTAATATTTATTCAGCATAGGTTGATTGTTTGTAAAATATTTTCTGTTCAAATAATTTAATGCAAAATGTATATTATAATATAAAGAATATGTGTTTTAGATGGATATTGCAGTTACATTATTAGATTACGGAGCAAAAGCAAACGCCGAGTCAAAAGCAGGATTTACTCCTCTTCATCTTAGTTCTCAGGAAGGTAATGTGGAGATGACTACTTTACTTTTGAACCACAACGCAGATCCTAATTATAAATCAAAGGTAATTAATACAGTTCTTGTGAAAACCATGATTACCTTTATTAAACGTAAAATGTATTTTACAGAACGGTTTAACACCAATGCATCTTACCGCACAAGAAGATAAACATAAAGTAGCTGTTGTGTTGGATAATTACCATGCAGATATTAATCCGGAAACTAAAGTAATTATAAATTAAAGTACCTAATACCTGTAGATATTGATTAGTTAGTGATCAGTGTCGTGCACTAACCTAACGAATAAAATACAGTTTTAATATTTTGAACAAACCAATATATAAATAGTTTTTTTTTTGGTATTTAAAGAACTGACATTGTTTTTCACTTGTTTTTATAAGCTTAACATGTCAACGCGTTATTATTTTGTTGAATCATTCAGCAATTTTAATTGTTATATAAGTAAAACGTTTTACTAAAGATATTTTAATTTTAAATATTAATATTATTTATATATAATATTAGGCTGGATTTACTCCTTTGCACGTCGCTTGTCATTTCGGTCAATTGAATATGGTTCGATTCATAACCGCTCGTCAAGGAGTTAATATTAACGCGACTACAGCTTCTGGATATACACCACTTCACCAAGCAGCTCAGCAAGGCCATTCTACCATTGTAAGCCACTTACTGGATAAGGGAGCTGACCCAGATTTATTGACAAGTGTAAGTAAAAATATTATTTTTAATGTTTTAATAAACTTGTAGATAATTTCATTGGTTATAAATCATCGAAAAGTTTAGGCGTTTTTACGAAAACTAGTATAATTAAAAATACAACTGTATAACAAGAGGAAAATTCTTAATTTTTTTAAAAGGCTAATATAAAAACTTCAATATTATTCCAGATTTTCTTAGAGAATTATTATTAATAGCCGAGTACAAATATTTGGAAAACGAATAAATTAAAATAATGGCTTCAGTGCATACAAAATGGTTTACTTTAATATATTAAACCATAAAAGTCATAAACCGACTTAACGATATAATGCTAGCTTAAGTAAAAGGTCAAAGTATGTTAAATATTTAGTTATAATATAATTAAATTCTTGTACATTACAATTTAATTTTATAAAACATGTAGAACGATGTAATTTACATAAATATATATTGAAATCAATAAAATATACTTATTATGTCGTAGTGGGATTAATTAGTTTTTATGGCACTGTAATAAACCATCATATGCCATTAAAACGTAAGTAAATATTTTAGTAAATTCGTTGCGTACCTAAATGTGCATACGCAGTATACACTTGTGAATATTATATAAAATAATATTATTACGATGCTATAAAAATATAATTTTTATTTAAATAGGTACGTAATTATACTAGATTATGAATACATCAACTTCAAAAAAATAACATTTATACCATTTTATTTTCTTTCATTTTGGTATAATATTTAGGTATATTATATTTATTAATTTGTAGAACAGGTTACAAAATATGTTTATTTACCTAATATATTAATAATTACGAACTGTATCAAAGTAATGCCTGCATAGAAATACGGTGGTTACTAAGTTAGTTAATGAAAACAGTAGGTATTAATTTAAAGTAATAATGGTGTACAATTATTACGAGTCATGCAAATTTATACAAACCATAAAACAACAATAACACAAATTTTTACATTTAATTTTTAAAATTCAAGCTAATGTTTATTTGTCTTGAAAATGTTTACAGTTTTAAATATTGTATTGTTATTTTAAACAGCAAGGACAAACGGCTCTGTCGATTTCTCAGAAATTGGGCTACATAAGTGTAGTAGAGGCTTTGAAGAATGTTACAAAAGCTGTACCTTCATCGACTTCAGACGAAAAGTACAAAGTGATTTCTCCAGAAACCATGCAAGAAACATTTATGTCGGACTCAGAAGATGAAGGTGGTATGTAAAAACAATAATTATGATAATAATATACAATATAAAATTAAATATATTCTCAAGGGAGATTTTAACAGGTTATGTATTATTGTATCAACATTCAATAACAATGTATACTTAACAATGAAATAATTCGATTCCACCGTAGAGAAGTACTGCAAGCGATTAACAAAAAAAAAAATGCTTTTACTTTGAGAAAAAATGATAAATATCATGCATAAATAATATATTTATATTATATATTATATTTTATATCAATGTGTCAAATATTAACCATATAAGTCTAGATCTGAAATTCCGAGCTTTTATAAGAAAACATTTTTTCTTCTTTTTTTTTATGAAATTTCTTATATACATACCGAGTATGTTGAGATATTTGCTATAATGTTTGACATATCAAATACCTACGTATTTAAGCACAATATGTTTGATTTATAATATAATATATATCACAAAATTAAAAATATTAACAATTAGAACACAATATTACATCATTACGTATGAATTTATATAAATGGCTCCAACTTGCAGTCCTGAGGTTTTTTAACATAGCCTATTAAAAAAAAAAAAACCATATATAACTCTAGTATTGAACTTAATAGTTTTATCGTCTTCATAAATATATCGAAATCGAAATCAACTATTTGAAACAAATATTTTCTGTATAAATGTTGAGATTTTAGAGAATATTATATGTCAAATGTGTTGGACACTATTTTTTTTCGAGATATCGTTATATTATATATTTACTTGCGGTTAATAAAAAATATCGAGAAATTAAAGCCACATATTATATTATTTATACTCATTGGTTCTAAACAATATTGTTGAATAATATTTATATATTTGACACTATAATGATCTATGTGAATTATTTTCCAAAGAATTTAAGGAATATTATTAAATCCAAATATAACATTTAATTACTTAATATTTCCATTGTACGTTATGAAGAAAGTTTATAACTACACAACTGTTGTTATGATTTTTAGGGGAAACATAAGTAGGTAGATAAAAAATACATAGGTACAGTTATCATTTATTAATTTCAACAAAAATACACTAGCACAATAATAAATCATACCTATAGATACATCACTCCAGCCGATTAAATCATAAAATAGGTAATAACAATTACCAACGAATAGATCAACTAAAATCTAATATAGATAGGTAGGTACCTAAAATCAATTTATTAACTGCAGGAAACGCTCTAAGATAATATTAACGTTTGACGTATATTCTATTATCGTGATTCAGATGTTGATTAAATAAAACAATATTTTTAGATTAATATTTCAACCGATGCAGTATCAGTTATTATTTTATTTTTTACCTTAAAGAGTTAGATCAGGTTAGGTTAGCTTATGGTATGCTATTTTTCTGTTCAGGAAAAAAATAAGAAATATTCAGCATTTAAAGAAATATATTATTTCAGTTTTTTTTTTTGATAAATCATACGACATCCAATTTAATGAAAAATATATGTACCTAGATCATATATATAACATATTAACATTGGTGTGTTTTATTTAATAATAAGACCAATACATTAACACATTTTAAAAAATCAAATAATGTATACATATACATATAGGTACCGTGGTTAGATACATTAAATGAAAATATATTACCAATAAATATTATCAATAATAACATAAAAATAAAAAAAATCATACCAGTACGACTATACTATCACGAATTTCAATAACTTTTTTAATTTAATGATGCTCTGCCAGTTAAATATAATTCGTAGGTACCTATAGAGTCATCAAATTGAATTTTTTTCTGAATTTTATTTTTTCAATAAGCATAATATAATAATATGTAATATAAGTGATTTTACATGTGAGTTTTGATTTGATATTTGCAATAATTATTATAATAATTCAGAATAGGCCATAGGCGCAACTTGAGTCATGGTTTATTGGGGGTGGGGAACTACAGCCCCGATCAAAATAAATATAATAATATGTGTGTGTGCTGGCGAACATGGTTTGTCGTTAACAAATTTTTCATAACGAACATTTCCGCCTCCGAGCTATTAATATCAGTTTGAAATACATTTTAAAATAGAACGGCAGTACGAAATATAAAATATAAATTCTATATGATATATCAATAGTAATAATAATTTATAGTTTTATTTTGATGTTTTGAATAAACAAGATTGTTCTCATTAAATGAGTTTTTACGGCTTTGTAAATGTAAATAAGAAAAAAAAATAAACTATTTCTGAGGGCTTAGCCCTTTTACACTCACCCCCGCCGTCGCCCCCTAGTTGCGCCACTGGCTACAGCACAATACAATATTAGAAAGTGTGCGCCCGCTTCCTTATATAGTGTTGCGCGAGCGTGGTTTCACTAACAAATGCTTGTAGTATGTGATTGGGATGATGATTGGCACACAGGTGACGTTTTGCAAAGCGGAAGCGTCGAGTATGGTCTCAACACTAGAGCTCAACTAACACAAAATGTTATCGTTTCGTCACGTGAGTTTTGTAGAGTAGAAAAAAAAATAATAAACAAACAAAATTTGGACCTATGGTATATTAGTCAACATGCATGAATTAATAGCCAAGTTCAAAATTCACGATTGGCCGTCACCCAACAGCCACTAGACAGTCACGGTCCATTCGGAATATATTGAACTCGGGTCGTGGCAGAAAACGAAATCGTTTCACGCGACCTACTACCCGCGGGCAATCCGCGGCGTCAGTACCTCGTGAATTTGTGAACAGGATTCACACATAAGACCCTACCATCAGTGTGCTTCCATCATCATCAAAGCCATTATTTATACGATATGTAGTGCAGTTGAAGAACAAACGATAACATTTGCCCGGCGTACCTCACGATAGCTTATTCACGTCAAATGACCATATTATATAACATAGCATGCGAGTAGTGGTAGTGAGTAGTACCTCTACCTATATATAATATACCTGTATACGCGCACCTTTGTAATACGATTTGTTTTATCATTTTATTTTTGAAACACTTTCGGTGCGTGGACAATTTTTTTTTTTTTAGATCCATCATAATAATATAATATAATACTATTACGGTATTACACCGGACGGATTTAAGGGCATACATGATTTATTATACATGTCGCTACTATATATATTGAGCGTCGAATGTCGACCGAGATATTATTATAATATTATAATATGCGCATAAATGTCGATCGTTCCAGTTTTTCCGAGTAGTACTTGTAGCGTCCGTTTAAAATTAAATATGACCGGCCATCTGGTCAGTTAACTTACTGCCGTTTGGCACTTTGCCGGTCGTTTCGTCATTGGCTTTCCTCATTTCGGATTTTTCGCGCTTTGGCTTCACCAGCATCATAATAATGGATCAACTTTAGAGAGGAAAAAATTGATAAAAATAACTTTTAAGTTTTAGTTGTCGGCTGTCTGCCTATTCCGACGGTACCATAACTAGGTCGCTGTATTCGTCTAACTTAAATTTTTCAAATTAATCATATAATAATAACAAATTAGAAATAATACGATAAAACAATTTTTCATCATGTGTAAACGGAGGTTTTGCTGTTGTTGCTGTTTTAAAAAACAAAAAGAAGAAGAAAATCTTCCAGGTTAGAAAAACACGTACTTACATATTATTATAGACTTTTATAGTTTTCGAAATTCATCATCGAATGAACACAGAAATCTTTTACATTATTTCCAACTGCAAAATATATGGTTATGTTTGTATTGGTTCAATGTATAAGACCCAATATTAGGAAATTCATTTTTAAACCAATATTTAATTTTACACACAAAATCAATAGGCATATGTAGCTTATAAATATAAATTTATATTTTTTATAGACCCGTCTATAATAAGATTATTTACAATCTTTTTACAATAAATTAATACAAACGAAGAATATTCTTGACAGTTTATTAACTGTTTTAAATTAAATTAATGAGTATACGTATTTTTTGGGTGTTTGCAATCATGGTTGTGTCTAGGTATTTCATAGGTATTTGACATTAGTTGAAGAGGTGCTTGGTTGTCTCTGTATAGATAACTACTTTTAGGTAGTATCATTACCTTTTTCCTATTGGTTAGTTATTTTAGAATAATCCTAAAACTATTGTTATCTTACATATAACTGTGTTATATTAGAGCCAAAATGATAAACGGAAGTTAAAGATAAAACTAGAATTTAAATTACAGATGATAATTTCCAAAATGATCATATAAATCTCGTGAATTTCAATAAGTAATATATACGCAGAATACCAAATCGAGTTAGAACAGAATCTAAAAAATATTAATTTCAAATATTTTAAAAATCAATGAGATTGTGATTTATTAACTGTATTAGTAATAACCATATTATAAAAGTGAATCATATTTCCGTGCATAATTAATCCCATTGATATCTGTAAAATAATTTAAAAATAAAATTCAGGCCATCGTATATCGTTTCATCTGCTTGCTTCTTGGAAATTATTCAAATCGAATACTGTGTTGTCCGTTTTTGTCAAACAATATGAGATAATATTAATTTAATATGAAACAGTCATCATTTCATGGGCAGTTAAAGCATGTATTCATTTTTAAAAGCATGTGCTTTTATAATCATTGTACATTTAACATTTTAGAAACACACTTATTTTGATTTATAGAAACGTTGGATTGTTTATTTTATTTTGTATCGTTCTTAACTATGGATTTATATTGTAATTTAAAACCAATTTTATTGAACAGGCGAGGAGACAATGATTAACGAACAGTCATACAGGTATTTAACTGGAGAGGAAATGAAGGGTTTCGGCGACGAATCAGCTCCCATCGATGTCACACGGGACGAGAGGTGTGACGCGAATACTGGTAAGGAAAACATGAGCGAATAATATCATTCTCTGTGGCCGTTTGGGTATCTTATTAGCTACCTATACCGTGTTAGCTGTGCAAAAGTTGGCCACGGCACACGTGTGGCACATTTTATTAAAATTATCTTGTTTACATTTCAGTGCCCCCCACATCCATCGACGAAGCCATCAGTCCACAGACCGTCTATGACAGTTACAGCGGCCCCGTGGATAACGTCGACATCGTTAAATATCCACCTCACGTTGGGTAAGTAGACCGGAAATACATTTTTGTTCCATACCGTTTAAGCGGGCTAACAAAAATATCATCAAATGTCTAACAAAATTGTTTATTGTTTCAATTATGCGTGCTTTCGGACAGTCGTTTACAATGGAAAACGTAAGGCTTTTAAAAATATATACAATAATAACCGTGCAATGTTTTCAGACCTACGTAGATTTCGATACCCGTAGTGACGTTTTGAATGTTTATAATAAATATGTCATAGATATAGTTAAGCATTTTAGTTGAATAGAACAATATAATATAATAATAATATAGTCTTATAGATATAGTTGGCATATTATACAACAGTATAGAAAAATTTATAATAACTAAAACCGGAGAACGACTATAATATTATAATAATAATATTATACCAACTATAATGCTGGACATTGTCCCACGACAAGCTGCACGCTCGTGCTGATTGATCGTCGACCTTGTTCGGCTGCACTAGTTTTTGTTTATTTATTATTGTGTATAATATGGTCGTTTTGAAAAGAAAAATATCATTTCGCACCCTTAAAGTATCGTTTGAAATCATTACAGGTTTTTGGTGAGCTTCTTGGTGGACGCTCGTGGCGGGGCGATGCGCGGATGTCGGCACAGTGGTGTCCGCGTGATCGTACCCCCCCGACGAGCATCCATGCCCACGCGGGTGACTTGCCGATATTTAAGACGCGAAAAATTGGTGCACCCGCCACCGCTGATGGAAGGAGAGTCGTTGGCCAGCAGAATACTAGAACTCGGCCCGGTGGGGGCTAAGTTTTTGGGGTAACTATCATAACAACACGATTATAAGCTATAGTTTTACGTATATTATAATAGGGTATTATATCAATAACGGATATAATAAAATCCGCGGAGCACCCTCGGATATTTCAATATTGTTTATCGTTTGCAGGCCCGTTATGATCGAAGTACCGAATTTCGGGTCACTCCGTGGATCTGAAAGGGAAATCGTCGTTCTCAGGTCGGAAAATGGCGAGACGTGGAGAGAGCATACAGTTGAAGTGACCGACGAAGTCGTCAAGGACATACTCGGAGCGAATTTTGACAAAGAAGGTATCTATATAATTCAAAATTATTGAACAATTTGAGTGACAGGTGTATCAAATTTATAACTTAAGATAAAGGCACCGCTATTATCTCAACAATACACATTTTAAAGTACTAAAAATTAAAACTTTGAGAAAATGAAACATTGGTTATTAAGATTCTTAAACTTTCGTACAACGTGTACATTTTGAATGAAAGCAAAACATTTCAATCCCGTAAAGTATTATTCAATAGAATGAAAAAAAAAATAACTAAGCCCTCGAAAAACACTCCGACACCTAACCAAGTGACACACTATACAGGGAGCTTGGATAGATTTAAGTGACTATACTTGTCTAAACATATTATGAAATAAAAATCTTTTTATACAGCGTTATGTAAACTATTAAATTTTAAAACCTAGTAATCTAACTACATAACCATTGCTATCTGCATATACACATAGGCTAAACATTGTAAATGTATACACCTAAGTTTAGTCGATTTAAAACAGAAAAACTTACGAACAATAAATTGCAACTATATTTTACACGTCGAGTACACCCCTACCTACCCAGAGTCGAACGAAAATATTGCACTTTAGTAATGGTGGACCGTGTTCGTTTTTGCAGACCGCGACCCGTGGCATTCCGGTAACCGTCTGACGCGGATCGTGACGACGGAGTTTCCGCATTACTTTGCCATCGTGTCCAGAGTCAAGCAAGAGGTACACGCCATCGGGCCGGAGGGCGGCATGGTCTCGTCGACGGTGGTGCCACAGGTGCAGGCGGTATTCCCGCAGGGAGCGCTGACCAAGCGCATTAAAGTCGGCCTACAGGTAAACTTGTTTAAACCGCGAAGAAATGTGGCCAGCACGTGCCTAAAGAAAATCACCGTTAACCATGTGCCGAAAAAAAAACGGTTCTCGTTAATGTGGTGAACGCACCCCTGACAAGATCATATTTCGGTGGCGGTGGTGGTTGTGTCTCGTCTTGAAAAAAAAAAATGAAAAACGAGCAATTTACACAATAAGACTTGACATTTTTTTTTTTTACCCAACGCTTCAAACACACTCACATTTGCGCATAACACATTACAAAAAAAAAAAAAAAAACATTGCGATTTCTTGATGTTATTTTTATTATTTTTATTTATTATTTTTTTAATTTAATAATATTATTAAAGATACTATCCATATACACACTTCAAACGTTTCTAGTCACTAACATAATATAATATATTAATATGTCCATATCGATATTCGATAACGAATCTAGTCTTCCCCCTAGTCGATCTCGTTTATCTAGTTATACTTATATTTTTCCAAGTTATTTATAATAACTTATATTTACTATATTATTTATAATCCAAATTCGATGGAACACGAACCACACTTTACAATCGAATTATTAAAGTAGATAATATTATATAATATACATTCTATTATCATTAATAAATATCGATTTTTTTTTTAAACTAATATATTATTTTAACAAATTAAAAAAAAATCAATATTTTACTATTTATTCTAAGAACGGTTTTATGTTCTATAAGTGTTTGTTCTTGAAATATTTAAATTCTATACAATAAAGTTCAATTTTTGACGGCACAGTTGGTTTATTGCCAAGAGCTTCATTACATTTTAACGCGGCTGAAGAGTATATTGTACAGTTACTAAACATCCTATTTGTGTACTCATAATATTATGAAATATTTTTTTTTCATCAAAATTGTAAATGTATTTTTTTAAACTAAGTTATAGCTTATAATATCATTTCACTCACACAGATATTGTATACGATTAGCACGATTTTATTATTATTATTTTAATGTTTTATTTATCATTTAAAAAAAAAATATTTAATTTTAAATGCCCAATAAATATAGTATAAATAATTTTTTTATCGAACTAACATGTTTTTGTCATTTCAATTTGTTTCGAGCTCAGATAGTTTTATTTTTACATAAAGAAAAAATATATACATACATTATGTTCAAACATAATGTACTGCATAAGCGTCATGTACGTGAAATGTCACCAGTATACTCAGCTCATGAGTATATTTATATTTTAGTATCTACACTTAAAATTGTTTTGAGTCGGATAAAACTATACGAGTTCAAACCTCATAATCTCAGCTCAGTCCTTTTGTCTTGTTAATCATTCCAACTAACCGAATATTATATGAAAATATGAAATTATAATATAATTATAATGTCTATGGATAATATATATTATAGTAAAGTAACTAATCGCTATAATCAAAAAGCTACTATTTATTGGGCCATCATTTTGTTTTAGTTTTGTTTTATAGTTTTTTTTTAATTTTTTAAAAAAATTTTGTTTTTACCTAGTGCGTGTAATCTTTTACATCCGATTTTTTTTTTTTTTTATGTTTTGCTTTACTGTCATAATAATATAATATTCTGCTTTTGGACACACCGCTTGTGAACACGATTTGCTAACTCACGAAAACGACCGACCACACCTATACCGACTACACTGCGACGAGCTCACGCGGGCACACGTCCATCACCACCCAGGCTCTAGCTGACGTTATGTTCGTTGACATCACGACTGCAGTTGTACCCACGACCAATATTGTTATACCTACACGTTTATCATTTTATTTATTTATTTGATTATTATTTTTTTATGTTTTGTGATGGCCCTCGGTAAAACAGTACCTACATAATATTAGTACGGACTACGATAATATTATAGTGCTGTATATAGTAGCAATTCACTATGGCGCAGATCGTCTGTACATATTGAAAACCAGTGGTTGAAAACCGAGCAAAACGTATATTGACTCATCACGATCGCTGATCTCATATATAGTCATCCCAGATTAAAAAAGAAAATAGAAACTGTGGTCATTTTTATTAAGTTTTTAGTTACTAGTATAACAATTTTCTTATCTAGAACATTATAATATACCAAAAGGCAATAATATTTGAAATCATGTTTATGGTTTCTTTTCTATTTGATACCTAGTTATAAAAACATAATAATATATAAAAGTTAGGGTATAAAATATTCAAATTGTTATTAAGATAACTTTCCTCGTAAAAATATTAGAATCACAATATATTTAATAAAATATAATTCACCGTTTAACGCTTACCATAATATTATAATACTAGCTGTCTTAACTACAGCATCGTAAGTATAAATCAGTTTAAACCTAACCTAACTTAACCTAACCAGCATAAATCAGTTTTTTTAGCTTACAATATCGTCAATATCACATTAAAACAAAACTATAGTAATATAATATTGTTGTAATACTTTCAATTCACAATGAATTTGAAATTTGAGACGATTCAAATATTCGTTTCACATTTAAGCAAATAAAACTCTATATCGATGGATAAGTGTTAAAATAATTATTTTTTCTTAGGCGTAAATAGTTACTTATATATCCAAACTGATAAAAAAATCAGGATTGCAGCGATTACAGATTGCGCGCAGACATTCGATTTCGGTTGACCAGTGAAACGTCCGTATCATTAGACGAAGTCTCACAGGCAACAAGAACTTATCTTGGAGGAATTGGTTAGATAAATTTGCTCCCGATCGGGTTTAGCTCTCAAAAATATTTCATTAAACAGAACATTTTGTAAAAACGGAAGTCCGTCGTATGGACGTTTCGCCGTGTACGCCCCCGAGGTGTAGTGATGGATTGACCCATTTCGGATGGGCGTGATATATTTTGCTCGTAGTCGCGTCTCGATACGACGAGTCAAGAACTAAAAAGCGATCGGACCAACAAGACGAAACACCGTTATCGATCGGACCGATAAAACACAAACGGGTAGGTAGGTGCCTCTACACTATATTATACGATGCGCGCCAACAGCAGCGTCGACGGCTTCCGAAAACGCACGTCAGTATTTTTACGCGTCCCCGCGATAATGTCCGGTGACGGTTCTGCGACCGACGCTCTAATATTAGCAACATTTATCCACGAAATGACCCTATACGGACAAACTGTACACGCCGCGCCGCTGCAGTGCTTCTGTCGAGTCCGAAGAGTCGCGTTACGGGTGTTACAGTCTTGCACGTGCCATCATCGGTACACGCAAGTACCGACGACACAACACACGTGCGGCGAGGTCGATCTCGAATCCCACGCGACACGTGTTTTGAGTTTTTTACGCGGCAGGCTCGTGTCGTGCACGACGGACGGACGGACGGACGGACGCGGGAAAACGATTTTGTAGATTCGGCAGAGCGGAACGATGAATGGTAGAGTTGATACGACGGTGTTCGTTTTAATATTTTTTTATTGTTTTTTTTTATCGTTGCGTCAGGACTGGCACTCTTTTTCTGATAGAAAAAATGCTCCGCGATCGTCAACTTCGAGTCGTGTTTGTCCGGTAGCGAATCGGATATAGTTTGTTCTTTGCGCGGGTCAAAAGTAGAAATCTCTCAAAGTACTAGTTAAAATAATCG
Source organism: Nasonovia ribisnigri (assembly GCA_027563435.1). Lineage (NCBI taxonomy): Eukaryota > Metazoa > Arthropoda > Insecta > Hemiptera > Aphididae > Nasonovia > Nasonovia ribisnigri. Next base: position 80,054 of record JANEHU010002123.1, read on the forward strand.
AGAAAATACAAAAAGTCATCTGGTAGCCGCTATGCTGTGCAGTTGTAGGTGTCGAGTGTATATCTCGTCATTGAGTTGACATCGTAATGGATGTGTTAAATTTGAAGTCAATGATGAATCATTGTTTAAGACGGAAAGCTGTTCTGAGTCAAAACGGTCCAATTTTTGCGCAACCTATGTTACCAAACAATTATTTTAATAAAAATATTATCAAATCAACATTTTGTACATTTTACCTACGTTTTGACAAATGTTAGTACTTCTGTACTCGATTATTTAAAAAATTAGTATTCCAATTAGATACAATTTTCTTCTAGAAAGCTCTAGCGAAGTTGACGATCAGATCATTTTTTCTTATATAGAAAAAGTGTCAAAAAATAAAAAACACATATAATTGAAAAATAAATACATTCTTCACCCCGCTCAGAATCTTACACGAACATCTATTACAATTTTAATACTATATTATTAAAATATTTTGTAACTATGGGTACTGTTCCATCTCCGCTCGAGGATCGAACACCTGGCGCTCCATCCCTCTCCTCCACATAACCATCGCAAACTCTATTAATATTATGTGAACTGAATTTTTTTCGGCTCGTCTAAAGTAACAAAACAAAAAACCTGCACGCCCTGCAGACCGGAGTATAAAGGTACCAACGTCATAATCAATGATTATAATAACCGTCCGTCGTCGTAGGCGCTCAATGCAGCAATATAGTAATGTAATACTACCATAGGTGCTCACGCACAAAATTGTTATGATTTATTTAAGAGTTCCTTCGCTGGTAACGCGTTTTGACCTGCACAGAGGATTTATTCGTAGACGCTACGCAGGTACATACCTATGTGAAAACGGTAGGTATATACAACATAATATGTTACATAATATCACACACGATACGGCGCAATAACTGTAATATCATATTGTCATAACGATGGCACAAGTACGTAGGTTATAACAATTCGCGTGCACCACGCACGGGTGACCGCGGCGCGGGAATATTATTAAAGACGTAATTGTTTCAGTGGTTTTGATCAGAAGGATCGCGGAGAATGCCAGGGTACCGCGCGTTACCGTTAAAAAAAAATTTAACTAATATCAAAAATAAATACTTACGCACAACGCATTTTAAACTATATAGCATATTATATATTGCATTGATGATGCGTCGATTATCGGGCAAATACTTAGAAAGTAAATAACAAATTGAGAGTAAATAGGTAGGTACCATCCAGTGGCGTACCCAGGATTTTTCAATGAGGGGGGGGGCTGAATAAATAATTAATATTATGTAAAATGTTTCATCAAAACCATTTGTAGAAATATCATGGTTTGTACTTTGCCTTTTATTATATAAGATTTATACAAAAAAACGACAGACGGGGGGGGGCTGAAGCCCCTTAGCCCCACCCCCTGGGTACGCTACCGGTACCATCTATAATAATATTTGCAAACAACAAAACAATAATCCGATAACGCTATACATGGCAGTGTACCTTCCTCTCAAGAGGTAACACGAAATATTTCTGTCCAGTGACATCGGATTGAAATGGGGTTTCGAGAGAAGCTGGTACACATTTTTCGACGATTTCCAAATGTCGAGCCCTTTCATTGCGTGCTGCGCATGTGCAATATAACATTCACTTTTTTAAATGGCAGCATAATATTATGTAAAAGTTATCAAAAAATGTGTAAAGTCTCTTAGAACAGTAATATTTCGTGTATATTTTCAAAAGAAAACACACTGTGGGCAAGTGAGTGTCTTTCTGCTGTACAGTAGGTAACAAGTGAGTCACTGCAATGGATGGTGTAAAATTTGAATTCAATGACATAAAAACGATTCTTAGCGAAGACGGTATGTCAGCCTATGATATTAATAAGTATATTTGAAAATATTATTGTGAATAAGTGCCTATGTATATTTAATATTTTTTCACTGCTATAGCGACGATATAATATCAGAGCCTTGTATTCATTTTTTGTGCTTTTTGACCAAACAAACACAATTATAGAACAAAAAAATTAAGAATTAAAATATGCAAATACGTCAAATCGTCTGCTCAATATGAAACTGCCAAATAATGTTTGTACCTACGAATTATTATTTATTTAAACCACAAAAAATAATATAATATAATATTATATTATTATCTATTATACATATTAATATTAAAAATCGAATTAAATAAAAAATTATTTAAATATTTATTAAACATGTCAAACACGTATAACTCAGTATCGACTGGTACCTAGTTGAACTTGGCACAATTGTATAATACTTACCTATTTTTTATCAACTAAATACAATGCTAAAGTTTGAAAAATAATTGACAAAGTTCATAAGGGGCTAGACATCTTCCGCTTAATGTAATAAAATAAATCAATTTTTCACATCTATTTATCGATTTAATTTATATATATATATTATATATTAGCCAACACCGCGCACTTCATCGCCCGTTAAAAATGCCAACTTTATATACTTTTAGAAATTAATTTTAATACTTTTTTACTTATGTAAGTATAAATAATTATTGCATTAAATATTTTTATTTTATAATAATATTGTAAGCTATAACCAATAGCAACCATTTATAAACAAAAATTTAAATCGTAAATCTCAAAATCTTTTCTTAAATGTTCAATACAAAAAATTAAAGTCAACTTATCGAGATAACTATCCTCTATTTTAAGTTTGACCAAATCACACACATTGAGTATAATGATATCAAAATCGGAAGCAGATGAGGTAAAATCGTGTATCAAATCGTTTAATAAATTAAATCGTTAACTCTCGTCAAAAGAGTTTATTTACTTAACGATTATCTTATATTATTATATTTGTTGTCTATAGACTCAAAAACTATTACTTTGACGAAAATTTCAGAGATAGTTTTTATAGAGATATCAGGAAAGTTTAGAGATTAATGAGTATAGTTTGAACAACATCCAAAAATATAGTAAGGTGCCTTAATATCTGAACTGGGGTGCACTACAGCTGAGATATATCACCGTGTTTAATATTTGTTCATTTTTTAATTCTGGTAATACAGCTAGTAGAGGTTATAAATGTAGTAAAAATTAAAATAAATAATGAATACAGTTTAAAAAACTTTAGTATATGTATGATAAAGTAAAAAATAATTAAAAATATTTTAATCAGGTGATCTGCTACTTACGTTTTTATTGAAATTGGTTATAATGAATTATCGATTGGAATGGAAAAATGTGTATAGCCCTTAAAGATTCGTCTTCTTATTATTGTTTTTTGTCGTCTTCTAGTTTTAATTTATTTCACTAAAGGCTTCACTAGGCAGGACATTTTTATGTTACAGAATTTGTTTATATTTAGAAATTACTGCATGTTCTTATTAACAAACAACGATTTAAAACATTTTAATTTAAAATTCTAATAATTTATTCTTCTCTAGCATATTTTTTTTTTTTTTGATCTCTAAGAAGGAATTAAGTGTCCTAATATTTTCGAGAAAATAGAATGAGGAATTTTTAAAATTATTATTTAAAACGTTTAAACGATATATTACCAGCATACAATGATAGGTCCGTGTCAAGGTTGTTTTCAATAAGAGTTTTAGTGGTAAACAAATGTCTGTTCAAAGTTAAAACGAGTTTTCCTTTTTCATCGAACGGTTTTCAATAATATAACCTCGCCACTGGGTGGAAAGTCGGTACACTCGCTTTTTGCACGTACACAACAATAACAACAACACTGAACCCATAATAAGTAAAAACAATTTTAAACAGCCGCGAGAGGGTTTTCGAGATATGGCACAGTATAGGTACGTGCTGGAACTATTCAGTATTGTTACGTACACAATCGGAGGCGCTGCAGAAGTAATCGGAAACACACAAAATATACCTGTCATGCCATACCACTACCAACGCACCTGCCAAATCGTGAACGTTCAATTAAAACGGCATTAATAAACCATATGACATTAAACTATTTCTGTATTTTATTAGAGAGTAAAAACAAAATACGCCTTGCTTTTCGTGTGAACATTAGTTTTCGAGCATAACTATACATATTTATTCAACAGAAATCAAAAGCCACCTCATATTTGTGCCATTTTAAAAATATTATTTTGAACGATAACATAAGTAACCACTGTGTATCAGATTTAAGGGGGATGGCAGAGGGGCCTGGATCCATTTAGCTGTGTTAGCATTTAGTCGTGACGTAAAACTGTCACTAAAACTTAAGACAAACGAGTAACAAAATTTAAAAAAAAATAAATGAATTTACATGTTTATTTTATAGGTTTCTGAATCCAATATGGATTTGATACGTAATAAACACTAATAAATAACTACTTTATATTCTGTAATTTATAAGTCCGCCGAAAGCGTGTATCTTACCTTATGGTCAATTAAACTGATGTACATTACATCATTCTCATAGAATTCCTTCACACTAATCACTAATAAAATTGTTTTTTTTTTTTTTTAATAAATATGTATTTAATATGGTGTTAAAAAATTTTGCTTCCCCAAAAAAAAAACCAAAATCTTAGATCTGCCACTGTCACCACTAGACCATTTTCAAACTTATTTTGCCCCTTAAATCTGAACGCACACGCTACTATGTAGGATTTAATAGACCGTCTATTTAATATTTTGAATAATCTCAGACTGCCACTCTTGGGCAAAACACAACTTTACCCACTTTTGGCGCCTCTACGTGTACACATAGGGTTAAGTGACCTAGTTTCTTTATAAAATGGCACTTTCGACCGCAGGCCCAACCGATCCCGTCCGAGCTGACGGCCAAACTGCTGGGAAACCGAGTGGCAGTTTCACCCATCGTCACCGTCGAACCGAGAAGACGAAAGTTCCACAAGCCCATCACGCTCACGTTGCCCCTGCCGCAAGCCTCTTCCAAGGGGATGATCAACCACTACTCGGGCGATGCACCCACTCTCAGGCTTTTGTGCAGCATCACAGGTGAGCAAAATTCATTTTAAATAGGCGACCAACTAACGTGTTCTCTCTCTCTCTTACTCTCTTCTCTCTCTCTCTCTCTCTCTCTCTCTCACAGATATACCCACGATATATTTCGACGACCAAAAACGCCATAAATCCACACCATAACAGTTATGTTAGGTTGAACGAAACAATAAATTTAAATCCAATTAGGTAATCGTAATAAAACAAACGTTTAAGTGTTTAACAGTACTTTCATTTTTTTTTAGAAATTTCAAGATGAGTGATTTGATTAATTTGATCAATTACATCGTATTTTAAATAATATTAATTATCAACAACGTTACTCTTTCATTGCCTACATAATATATCTTTCAAGAAATATTATTAGTTATTACTTATTCGTTTACAATTTTACATACATAATGTCTACACATTTTAAGTCGATATCAATTTCTTATTATTTCATTTTTCCTACTTGTTGCGAGGTTAGTTTATACTTCCCGCCGTCATCATGGTCTATTATTATCTCTAAATGTCTTTGGTCGTCAAATATATTATTCTTTCCGTCGTACTCCCATCTGTATTATGGTAGTACGACACTCTTAAAACGTTATATCAGTTAGTAAAAAAAAAAAATTGACTTGTTTTATTTTTTACATAACTTTTATTTTTTACAAAATCAATTTTGTTTGAATTTTTCGATTAAAACCGTTTTTATTTTTGGCTCTCACTGTTGCGTAACACAATACTGCACTGTTTTGACAGGGTTGTTTCGGAAAAGATCTCGCAAAGGTAAAGACTTACAGAAATCAAATAAATAATAAGAAATGATTTCACTTGATCTATTTTTTTCTTTATGTCACCCTCGTTTATTTTGTTTATTTCTTCAAGCTGACGCTATTTTATTATTATTATTATTATTATAACTATTATTATTATTATTATCAAACAAAAAATCTATTTGACTCGAGTGTTTTTGATCACGGTAATTTTTTCATACCATTTGGTTACCTATTATATACCTATAAATATAGACACTTAATCGGCATACCTATTATTTACATTTATATTTATATTTAATCACACCTATTTTAATTTTGATAGCCGTAGTGGGCACGTGTTTTGTATTTTCTTTTTTCTTTCTTTTTCTTTTTTTTTATATTTATTCCACACCACAAATTTTGGATGTGATTTATTCGATGGGTTTTTTCATAAAAAATTTCTTTTTGAAAATATTTATTTAAAAAAAAATGTAATAAGAATATTTCTATCTTTCATTATTAAACATTTAAGAAAACGTGATCTTTTCTGAAACAAAATTATTAATTTAAGCTTAAACGAATAAACAAATAAAACAACACTAGTTTTTGCTTTGCTTCAAAACTTGTAGTTCCGAGTTCGCTTAGTATATTATGATGTGGAATGACGATTTATGTGTAGTAGAAATATTGGCTTTTGTGGACTTCACCCGAGTTACTTCATTATTTCTGTGACATCTAACTTCTCTTATACCGAATTTCGAAAATCATTTTTCACTATACACAATGAAAATATTCGAGTGCTTGACATTTCTCATCACGTGCGTATACATATTGCTCTTACAGGAGGAACGTCCAGAGCACAATGGGAGGACGTCACGGGCTCGACGCCTCTTACATTTATCAACGATTGCGTATCGTTCACGACAACTGTGTCAGCGCGATTTTGGCTGATGGACTGCCGAAACGTGGCGGACGCTTCGAAAATGGCCACCGAACTCTATCGGGAAGCCATACACGTACCGTTTATGGCCAAGTAATTGAAATCGTTTTGTTTCGTGGCGGAAGGCTTAATCACTTCGTTTATAACAACACCTCCTCCTTTTTTTTTTTAAATTTTATTTCAGATTCGTTGTGTTTGCTAAACGAACGGACACAAATGAAGCTCGAATACGGTTGTTCTGCATGACGGACGATAGGGAAGACAAGACCTTGGAACACAAAGAACATTTCACCGAAGTCTCAAACAGTAGAGATGTCGAGGTATGTTGTGTATATAATACTATAATTAACAGGTATATAATATTATATCGCCAGGTTTTACCGATTGAAAAAATTACGTAAATCGATATTATATTAGTACAATGTAGTTTGTAGAACATTTTTGCCTTGGTTTCCGTGGCTTAACTTAGACAAATTCCACGTCATGACAATGGCAACTTAAACCCATATCCAGATATCCTACTCTAGTATGACTACTCTTAATGGTATTCTTTTCAAGCGAGTTTTCCCGTACAAAGATCTTAGAATTCACTTCTTTCTCTCTGAACATCATATTTTAAACCACCGCAAATAAAGCACTAAAAGTTTGAGTTTTCATTAAACGCAACACTAAAATATTATTTACTTTCATTTTTAATTTCCTTCGTATACTTCGGTATATTATCTTGGATGGATATATATTATTAAAATATTTAACCGCATATTGTCAATGCCCTACTAAAGAGGGGGGCCAGGTCCTGACACATTATAAGGTCCCCATATATTATACTGTAATACAGTCATATACGGTTTATTTATATCGACATTTAATAATTACATATATACTAACATAATGTGGTATTATTTTAAATTTAAAATCTTAAAAATAAATATAATAGGTATAAGAAAATGATATACCAAAATAACTGAGTTTATAATAAATTTAAGTTAAGAGGACGTCGCATCCGCATGTGTTGTCTCCGTCTAACACGCGTATGACATACCGAATTTCCGTTCGCTAGTTTCAATATGGTGCTGTCAGTTTTGGTATTAGAGTGAATTGACCTATTATCAAACTTTAAAGTAATAACATTATCTGTGTTGTCTCTTTGGTTTTTTATGATATTTTATTTTTTAAGTGAGTTATGTGTATGTAAAGTATTAACATTTTAAAATGCTCATAACTCACTTAAAAATTAAAATATCGTACAAAACCAACGAGAGAACACAGATAATATTGTTACCAAAAAGTTTGATGATAGGTCAATTCACTCTAATATAAAAACTGACGATACCCTATTAAAACTAGCGAATGAAAGTTTGCTGTGTCGTACGTGCAGACAACACATGCGGGTGCGACGTTCTCTTAAAGCACCCCACCAAAAAATTAGCCGCGTGCCCCGAGATTTCTGAGTAGGGCTCTGCATATGGTTTTTTGCACATGGATTATGTTCGGTACCTAACTGACGTGAGTTTTTTTTATTTTACGGTAGGTTCTGGAGGGCAAGCCCGTGTACGTCGAATTCGCAGGAAACCTCGTGCCAGTCACCAAGTCCGGCGAACAGCTCAGATTGGTGGTGCGGGCGTTCAAAGAAAACAGATTACCATTCACCATGCGCGTGAAAGACCCCAGTGCCGAACCACGTTCGTGGACTATCATAATGAAAGAACCAAAAGTACACAACTTTCTCCGGAGGATAAAAATCAAGTTATTTATGAAAAAATAATTTACGTGTGTCGTTTTATACAGGTTTCTAAAAATGAACCATCACAGACGCCAGTTTGCGTTTTGCAATTCGGATTGCCCGAAAACATTGTACACGATACAGCTGATGTCAATGGTGATGAACATTACAACAATTACACGTACACACGCGATTCGAGTAAATACCAATAATACATTATTTTTACAAAAAAAAAATTAATTATTATATCATACATCGCTTTACTATAACTTTTGTCCTTTGTATTTTAGACACCGAGTCACACAAACGTGCCGAACTGAGGATAACTGATATTAGTAATTTTGTATCTGAAGATTGGATTAACCTGGCACACGAATTGGGTTTCCAATCGTCAGATATCGCTCAAATTCAGAGAGAATACCCAGATAGTAGCGGTCAACAGTGTATGAGTATGCTGAACTTGTGGATGAACGAAATATCTGGTCAAGATTCAGGTACTATATAATATACTTAGCATAATATCATGCTAACTTACAATTTTTCAACATTGACAAGTAAAAAGTATATTTCTCACTATACATATTACCGTACATTATACAATTAATATATTCAATTTTTAGGCTTTAGTTTTTACAAAACTTTGTCTGATGAAGGTACCTACTTGAACTTAATTTCCCTTCAAAATAACTATAATAAGTATCTACCTAATATTCTATAATAACAGATTAAATAATAATTTCTATCATATTATTTTGTATAGTTCAATGATTGTTGAATGTATAATATTATAAACAAATATTTTTTAGTTCATTATAGTGAGTTATACCTTATACCCAATAGTATAAAATATATTTTTAGGCAAAAATCTTAAATTATATGCACTTTAAAAAAACTTGTGGCAGGGGCTAGGCTACTTTTTGTCCCCTTATCCGGCCTTGGTTTTAGCAAACGTTATATATTTGTACCAGTTTAATACAAATCTCCAATAAAAAAACAACAAATGTACTAACGATTTTATTTTATTTTTTAAAATAATTGTCTAATAAATAGGTATATTGTCACTATATAGTTTCATACTAGTATACTACCTACATGTAATTAATAATTGTTTGATTTGGTACCCACATTATTAATTTATACTAATATTAAATAATTTATTCTTTGTTCAACAGTCATAGCTTTAGAAAGAGCTTTAAACAATATAGGTAGAGTTGATGTAGTGGAAAAGTGTAATTTTGCGGAGATCGGCCACTATCCTTCGCAAAATGGCGTTTACGCAGAACCAGAAAAACATCAAAGTATTAATGATTAATATAACAATTTAAAATACTTCCATGTATAATAATTACATGCATATAATATAATGTCATATTTAGACTATCAATCTCCAAACAACAAATATGCCGCCGAAGAGAAGGCTGTGATCGAAGACGAGATAGTCAAAACCGTGACCGAGAGACGTATGGAAATCGAACAACGGTTAAACGGCGAACCGGTGGTCATCGATAAGAAATATGAACCGTTTACCAGGGCTGATGACGCGGTCCAAATGACAACCAAACCCGCGGAGGTATCCGCTGTCGAACCAATCGAACCCACCGAGGTGTCATTCGAACACAAACGCATGTCATTCGAGAGGGGCGTGTCGATCGAACAGGTGCTCCACGAAGACATCCCGGTCAAAGACAAACCTGTCGTGTCGGAAGACAAAAAGATGCCGTCAATCGATGAAAAACCGATCGACGTGGACGTGGACGTGGACGCAACGAGCCTGACGTTTCACGAAAAGAGATTGTCGTTCGAGCAAGGCATACCCGTCAAAGAAATCATACAGAAAAAGACGGAAGATACCATCACTGTACCTGCAGGACACGGAAAAGAATCGACGACGATAGTTGAAACCGAAAAGTCGATCGCAAAGAGGGATACGACGTCTACAGAAGGTGATATTATGATACGAACTACCTATATTATACACGAACTAACTAATATAACTAATTACTAATTAATCGTTATAGATAGGTAAGACAACCATTGGCGTATTTAGGCATCTTTCATGCCCCCCTTCAAACAGCTAATTTTACAAAGACATTTAAGAGATGGGTTCCTGTACATAATATATTAATATATTAGATGCGTAGATAGGTATTTATGGGGAATGAGAGAGGGGGGGTTCTGAACCTCATGAACCCTCTCCACCCGTAAATACGCCACTGACGACAACTGATTGTTTGTTTTGTTTTAAACATATAACAATATATAATAATAAGCGAAGAAAAATATAAAAATAACAAATAAAACCTATACCTAACTAATACTAGTATTTTTTTAAAATCCGACGGGCGCAAGAAACTAATTAACCGTATATAAATTTAAAAATAAAAAATAATAATAATTACTTAAATATAATATTTTTATATTGTTGTGATTACATATTAGCGTATTTTTTAGAAATAATATTTTATTCAAGTTTCATATAAAATAAAACCGAGTAACTAACTCTGCTAGGTGGGTAGTATAAGGGTCTAGTGAGCCTCATAATTTAATGGGAAACTGCAAGGGTTAAATTTTAATACAATGATAAATCATTGCATACGTAAAAGAATTCTGAGCGAAGACGGTCATTGGCCCATATAATTCCGTGTATTTTACTATGTATTTATATTGCTATTAGTTATTTATTTTACTATTATAGTAATAAGTTTTAGGTTGAAATAATTTTTGCTCAAAACATTTATTATATCATTTATTTTTATAATAGTATATAATAAAAATATATATATTTCGGGATTGTCGAATTGCACTTATTACCTAAAAAGAAATGATCGAATTGCACTCGGATAAAAAGCAGGTAGTGGGTGAACTGCACTCGCTCAAAATAAGGAGTTAAAATTTAAGGTCACAATGGACGTTCACGTTTACTATATAATAATAATATTTGTCGATTAATAATAAAAATAAAACAATTATATATACCTTAATTATTACTACAAAAATTAACAAAATTAGTTAAAATAAATGAAAAGTTATAAATAATGACAATAATAATATTTTATGATTTGATACATATGTATATATAATATTTTATTAACATAATGGACAATGGTATGTATAAAACAGTAATTTTTAACTACTAATGATTGAAATCATTGTCAGTTCTAAGCCTGTAATTAGAAAGGGAAATTAGTGTTTTATAAACGTTTAATCCCTTCAAATGCATAATATTTTTGTTGGAATACTTTTTTTGAGCCCAAGTGCAGTTCGACCACTACCTGCTTTTTACTCGAGTGCAGTTCGACCATTACCTTTTTTAAACCCAAGTGCAGTTCGACTAAAATAAGTGCAATTCGACCATACCCATATATTTATATCATATGACAGATTATGATATTGTTATTAATTTTTGTGTCAAAATCGACTTACCAGCTATCCCGTAGAATGGTGAATATGTTCATGTTATAAATAAATTGATAATAGCTTAATTAAAATAATTCTAAATATTTTGAAATGTCATTGTCCCATTGATTTTTTCATAGAATAAAATATAATGACTTACGCAGAAAATTCACACCCCCCCCCCTCGCATTTAATAATCTTTTTGAATTACAACCTAAATCGTTTTGTTTTCGTTTAAATATCCATTTTATCAATTTTCGTGAACCATTTAAACTTTTAAGTTTAAATGTCTTAAAAAATAAATGATGCATTTTGAATTTTGAAATTATGAGGTACAAATACCTACTTATAAAGAACTATTGGTATATTACATTTACTAACTTAGTCTTGAAAGTTGTATACCTAAATTTTTAACTTCAAAATAAGTTATGAATTTTCGTATTTTGAAAAAAAAATATAAAAATTGAAAACTAAGATCTAACTTAAGACGCTCATAAGAAAAAATCCTGATTATATATTTTAAATATTTTTTAACTAATATAATAAAAACTTATGTCGGATCTTGAATTAAATTTTCAAGCTTTCCTTCTTATCTAAAAACAAACTTATTTTGGTCATACATAAATCGAAAAAAACTGTAAAGGTTGATATTTTCAATTATCTATAAATAAAAATAAAAAATATTAAAGTACCTATACATTTTTTAAATGCGTTCAACAATAATTAATTGTTTATAATATATTATATTTATTTTTAATAATTGAAGTAATAATTAATAATAATTAATATTTATTTATTTACGTAATAAAGTAATTTTGTTATATATTAATAATAATTTTAAAAGAAGTGTTGTTTCATAAACTACTTTTCTATATTATTACTATAATTTCTGTAATAATATTATTAGACGCAAAACTTTCTGATACAAAATCAGATCTAAGGCCTAGCATTGAATTGACTAAGGACACAAATGAGCAAATAAGACGCGATTCTATATTGTTTGAAGAAGTTTCTCAAGGTTTGGTGAAAATAGATTCGACTGGACCGAAAGTAGAAGACAAAAGTAAGTTGTAATAAATATATTATTAATATTTTATCAAAATTTATCAATATTTTATATTTAATAATAATAATTACAGCGTCAATAATAACAATAATTTATTTTATTTCCAGCTGAACTACTATCGCCACAGTCATCTAGAACTCCTCCTCCTAGCCCTGCGGAGTTCAAAGACATAGAGCAACAAAATGAATCTAAACAACGCCAGCCACAAACCGTATCTGAAAAAGAACCGCAAACAGGTAAGTGAAAATTATTTTGTTTTGGACCGTTTTACTGTATTGAAGTGTACAAAAACGCAAGCCGTAAACGTTTTGGATTTTTTTCACTATTATATTATTATTATTAAATTAATATTAACAGTGTGAATATACACAAAAATAGGTCGACACGAGTTTAGGCTATCGTTTAAGGTTTCTTATTAAAACAATGGCTTCATTCTTCGCTAACGAGATAATCACATTACACAAGAACAAATGTTTTGGAAGGGGTGGGGGGTATCAGTTGCCTGTGACGGGGATAGCTAAAAAATATCACATTTACTTTTTCAACGAAACAGACTTGGAGTTTAGTTTTGAGTGCCTATAAGTAATAACAATTCACACATTGAAAGTTGTCGTAAGACCGTAAGTACCAATTTAGATATTTTATTTGTCATTAATTTCAAAACATAAAAATGAGATCAAAGCTATATCACATTGTCAAATCTAAAAAAATTATAATAATATATAAATAGGTACTAAATTTAATATTATTTTCGTTAGGTAGGTATATATACTAACAATTATAATTTATTATGTAATTTACATTTCATTTCAAAAATGATAATTAGGTAGGCAAGTTATGGTTATAATGGTTATATGTAGGTAGGTACAATTTAATTTTTTGAGTGAAAAATTAATTTTTAAATTCTAAAAATAAAACTGTACACCGGCTTGCGTTTGTTACATACACATTTCAATATACATTGAAGTTTAAACAGTTTCAAGTAAAATAATTAACATAGCCTATGTTTTTGTGTATGAGTGGCTTGAATACGTGATAACTAATCCTATTTATTGGTGCTGCGAACAATGAAAATTAGTAAAAACAAATTTTATTAAGTTGTAATAGTTACATTTATTACTTATAACTATTTAGTTTGTTGTTAAATTGATAACTAATCAAACAAAATAAATACATACATCAATTAATTTTTTTTTTACTTTTATTGTTTATTTGTTTTTTTATTATTGTCAGTAAGGTACGAATGTACGATTATAGTTGTTTGCAGCACAATATTATCCTTTGATCCATTCAATCATCATTCAATTGGGTTTATTCATATCGATATCATAACAAAAAAAAAAAAAAAAAAGATAGAATTAATAATTTTCTTTTTATGTTTGGATTTATTTTTTAATTAATATTTTTTTATGGCTTTTGCGGTGATAAGGGTTGTTAGCTTATATATTTTATTTAAGATATTGATCTTAAGCTTTTGTACCAACACTTACGTGACTTATATTGGATTTTATATTCAAAGGACTTTTCAAATTTTACTAAGCCTAACATTAGAGCCCTTCTATAAACCGCTTTTATATTATGTATTTTTGTATAACTTTTCTGTTTTAAAATGTATTTTAACTTTTTTACGGTGCTTTGATTTTTGTTCTATTTTTTAATCATAAATAATAAGCCAATTTCATAAACAAAACGCACAAAAAGTTTAATTTTGTTACTACAGGCTATGTATTTTTTTAATTAAGTGACACGTATGTGGTTTAATGGATAAAATAATTTTTACTTTATATACTTATATTAATTTATAGTATATATTATACTTTTCCACATAGATGGACTTAAAATCATGAATATATGAATAGAGGTTAATAAAATTGGTTATTTTAGAAAAACCTGATGGAAATTATCAATTAATTTTATGTTCATATTTTATTTCATTTATATAAGAATAAATATTTAATACATTTAAATGCATGATTATATTCCTATACGTACCCTACTATTGTGTAGAATATTAATTAAATATCACGTTAAAACAAATATAAAACTACAGTAGTTTACATCTTTGATAACATTTTTTTTTCTGAATTACCTATTAATAAAAGTGTATGAAAATACGTTATATTTATTTTAATAATGAATCTATGACTCAATAGTATCGGCGATTGTCTTATAATCAGATAAAAATTATTACTATTATTAAAAAATAAACGCTTATTTCATACAAACATTTTAACTAAAATTATTATAAATTAAAAATATAAATATTTTATAATAAATTTAAATCACTTGAACTATATACATTTAAAAAATAATATGAAAATCTTATTATTTTCGAGAATAGCCAGTTTTAATACTGAAAAAAAATACTTTTAAATACCTACATAAAAAAAATATAAAAACTAGGACATGTTTAAGTATAGATACGTGTAGGTTCTTATTACGAATCATAATATTATATTTAATAATAAAATAAAATAAAACCAATAAAATATACCTTTTAAAACAAGTTTATTTAAAATGCAATATTTAAGGTGACAATTTTAATTTCTTAAGGAAATACATTTGTACCAGAAAGTTAATTATTATATTAAATAAATTGAATAAAATGTTCATAGCTTTTGAAATATTATAGAACAATTCAAAATACTTTTTTTATTGAGGTTGGATAATAAAATAATAATAATTGATATTTGATTATATGCTTTGGTGCAACGTAAGGAAAATATAAGTAAAACTAATTTTGTCATAAATTTTAATCTACTAGGTACTTTAAAATATATCACTTACATATAGCCAAGAGAATACCTAATATGTATAAATTCCTGATTTAAAATTGTGTTTGATATTTTAATACATTTAAGTATCATTAGAATAAAGTACCTACTTATGTTTTCATACAAGATAAACACTATAAACTTTGAAAAAAAAAATTAAATTACACTATAAATATAAGTGAAAACTTTAATACGTACACACTAACCCACACACACTCAGGGAAAAGCACTTACACTTATGCACAAATCATAATAATTTGAATAATATTGAAAATAAAATGATTGAGGTTTTATTATTTTAAAAATTGGAGAAAATTAAAACGTACCTATTCAATAGTAAGGAAAGCAATTTAAAAAAAAATTTTAGAGTCAAATTTGAATGACAAATTATTTATCTATTACCTATATTCATCGAAATCAAAGCACCACCGGCACACAAGATTACCAACAGAAAAGTGAACAAACAAACCACAGTATATTAATTGCACACTCAAATCGCTGATGCTACATTGTTTAGTAGAACCTTGCTTGGGAATGAAGAGCTATAATACTATATTGTCTCGCTTTTTCGCGGTTTTCTATTAAATTACACAAAAATACACACAGCCACCCACACAAACATAAAACTTAAATACTTATCATTTCACATCAAATCCTTTGGAACAATTTGTTATGGACCGACTGACAGTTTAAATGTTAGATAGTAAAAAAAAAAAATATTAGTCATACGTTGATTTTGGTCGTAGCATTATGGTCACAGGACAATGATGACTTGTTGGACACTCATGGTTTCGGTGAACATCTCAACGGCATTGAAACACCAAATTTATCGAAGCCGAAAAATCATAAATCATTGGCGGACATTGATGAGGAATTTGAGGAACGGTCGGTTGTATTGCACCCCTTTTTTGATCAACCAAAAAGAGACATTTACGAACAAGTTCAATTTATAAAACATCACGATGAGTCACCTGCATTCGATAGCCCATTAACGGATAAAAGTGTATCTCATCATGATACGGGAATTAGTCTGACTAGAGAATATTCTGATACTTTAACTAGTTCAGGACTAAAAACAAAACCTAAACATACAGATACAGCTTTTGATGAAGAAGCAGAGCTGACTGATAATGGATTGAGTCCAATTCAACCTGATGAAGTCGGGCTTGCTACAAATGAAATACAAGAAATAAAGAAGAAAATTGGAATGTACGATGCCGGAAATAGTCCAATAATATTTATGGAATCCATAGCATTATCTCCTTTCGGGACAGTGACAAGTGATGTTGCTACTATCACTGATAATGTGAAAAAAATTGATGTAGCAAACAGTCCAATCGAATCAAATAAAGTTCAAAGAAATATGGACACAACAGTAGACGTCAAAAAAATGATAATGCAGTTGGAAAAATCTGGTGCAGGAACGGAAAACGTAACGTCCCAACAATCACCGAAAAGAAAACCATCAGTAAGACCATTTATTTCGGAAATAGTACTTCCAGAGGAACATCACACTGTATGTGTTGATATTGAAAAAAAACATAAGCAATCTGATATAAATACAATGAATATAAAATCGAAACTAGACGAAGTCATTAAAACAGAAAAATGCGTGTTAGAACAATTAGAAAAGGTTGATATATCAACAAATAATAACTCAGAGCTAGAAAGTAAATTATTGCAAATTGTTAACATTGAAACAAGCATGTTGCAGAGCTTCGACAAAATAATTGACAAACACGATAAAAGTGTTAATAATTCGTGTTTAAAAAATTTAGAAAAAGATATCATATCAGCTGAAAAAGCTGAGAAAGCTGATGAAAAGTTTAAAAAAGTAGACACGACAGATACGTTACAACAATCACCTAAGAAATGTACTGAAGATAAAATTGAAAAAAAATATATAGACACGGGGTATAAAAAAGAAGAAAGTATTATGGAGCCAATTAAAGTCACAGGTATTTCTAAGGAGTTGAAAAAATTAATAGACGATGATGAGAAAGAACAAGAAAGAATGTACAGAGCATTACTGAATGAAAATAATACAAACGATGACAAATATAGCAATAAAACGCCTGTAGTGGAAGAAATTATAACTCCTAAACGTGTAAAACCAATTACAAAAAAAGATGATGCCATAGATGATTCACAAAATAATAAACTTGACAATACAATTTCAATTGTCAGAGATTCAATAGCACCAATAAAACAAAAAATAAACAACAATATGAAAACTAAAAATTTGAAAGATAATGAACAATTAGATTCTGAAAAATATAAAACTGAAAATAATGAAGTATTAAAAAAAAATACAAATGTCAAAAATAAAAAAATATTTTATGAAGAAGACGAAGAAGACGAATCGAATATTTTTGAAAAATTTACTCGGGAGCATTTAAAAAAGTCTTTAGACCAATCTCAAACTAACGTTGAAAAAGAAGATAATGATAATAAAGATGACCCTAAAAACATAGATTTTGATATTGTAGATGGCGAAGAAAATGAAGCAAACAACGCTAAAAAAGATAAATCATTATCGTTTATTCCTAAAACAATAGAAAAAGGATTAAAAGATATAACGATGACACTAACGAGTATTGTAAAAAAAATGGATGTAAATGATATGTCAGGTAAGAAAAATGAGAGTGAAGGAGGTGATAGAGTGAATGAAATAATAACTGAAAGTACAAAGCAAGGGAGTGGAGAAACAGAGTCGAATAAAAATAAATATGTTAAAAAAAATAATATCAAAAATGATCAAAAATCTAATATAACTCCACAAACCCCAATTTTAAGAAAGGAGTCTTTAATAAAGAACAATATTAAAAGTGATATTCTACAAAATGAGAGTATAGAACAATGTAAGTATAACACAGAAAAAGACACTAAAAAAGAACTAGTGGATAGTTTTGAAAAGGAAACAAAAAATAAAGAACGATTTAAGATAAACACAGATACAAAAAAAATTAATAAGCCTGAAACATCGACTAATAACACGGAAAAAGAAATGAATAAAAACTTACTTAACACTGACAAAACAGACATAGATAAAAATAACGATAGTTCCCATATATATAATAAACAAACTTTAGCAAAGACTACTTCAATAGACATTAAAACATTACCAACCAAAGTAAACTCAATAGTAACAGATTTAACTATGAATTCAAAAGATAATCCAATTATAATAGAAAAACAGAAAGAACATTTACAAACAGATGATTTAAATATCAAAACTGTAAAAAAAAAGATAGAAGAAAACCAAAAAAATACTGAAAATCATTATAAAAAGTTAGAAACACATACAGAAAAAGAAATTGACACAATAAATATAACTACAACGTCTTACAAATCATACGAAAAAACAGAGACACATACAAAAACATTAATACTAAACACAAATAAAGAACAAAAAGAGATAAAAACCACAAATATGTATAGCACAACGCATACTGAGGATAAAATAATGAAAGATGAAACAATACAATTTGAAAACTTGACAAAAAAAAATACAGAAGACAGTATTAAACAGAAAAATGACGAATTTGAAAACAAAGAAGAAGCATCGATGAAACAAAAAAATGAAATAAAGAAAGAAACAAACAAACTGATCGATGGAAAAGTAAAAGAACAGTCAGAAACAGAAAAAAACAATGCTAAACAATACATCGAAGGTATTGAAACCGATAAAGTACATTTTGATGAGTTTTATAAATGGGTAGATAAATTAGTTGAAGAGAAAAATGATAATACCACAAAAAACAATACCGCGAACAAAAACAAACAAAATCTATTTAAAACGATAAGAACTGCATCCATCGATAAAGAACATATAGAAGATGAATCAAGCACGGTTAAAGAATTTATAACCAACCAAGTAACATCAAAATACTCAAATGAACAAGAAAATATTATATTAAATACTACCAAACCACAAGCACAACAAACAATAACTGAAACTGCTATGATTCTAAAAACGAAAAACGCGGTTATTTTGGAAAACCAGAAAACCGACTACCTAGCAGAAAACATAACTGACATAAAAGATAAAATAAAGCAATTTATAATATCGGAAAAAGAAAGAGGTGAAATTATAGAGCACGTTATAGTAACTGACAAACCAACGACTAATAAAACTACTTTATCTAAAATTAATTCTAAAGAATCGAGTACATCCGATGAAATTGAAAAAGATTTAGGTAAAATTATAACAGACAAAGAAGATTGGGAAAAACTAGAGGGAAATGAAAAAAGTATAACAAAATCAGAATCGAAAGAATCAATAATCACTAATAAAAATGATAAACTTTTTGTAACCGTCGTTAAAGATGGAACAATATTAGACGAAATTATACCAGATATATCTGATAAAATTGCTTCAAAAGACGATCCTAAAACAATAACTACACAAATTGATAGTAAGGTAACCATCACACATGAAACAATTACAGAAAAACATACGGACGATAAGATAAAACTAACGAAATCTTACTCTAAAGAATCAATTCAATCTGATAAAAGTGATATAGAATTTGTAACCGTCGATAAAGTTGGAACAAAATTAGAAAAAATTGTAACAGATAAATCTGATATAATCGCTACAAAAGACGATCCTAAAACAATAAATACACAAATTGACAATACAGAAACTATAACACATGAAACAATAGCCGAAAAACTTACAAACGATAAAACTGATCTAACGAAATCTGTTTCGAAAGAATCAATAAAATCCGATAAAATTGAAAAAGATTTAGGTAAAATTATAACAGACAAACAAGATGGGGACAAACCAGAGGGAGATGAAAAATGTTTAACTAAATCAGACTCTAAAGAATCAATTCAATCTGATAAAAGTGATATAGAATTTGTAACCGTCGATAAAGATGGAACAAAATTAGACAAAATGATAACAGATAAATCTGATAAAATCGATACAAAAGACCATACTAAAACAATAACTACACAAATTGACAGTAAGGTAACCATCTCGCATGAAACAATAACCGAAAAAATTACAAACGATAAAACTGATCTAACGAAATCTGACTCGAAAGAATCAATAAAATCCGATAAAATTGAAAAAGATTTAGGTAAAATTATAACAGACAAACAAGATGGGGACAAACCAGAGGGAGATGAAAAATGTTTAACTAAATCAGACTCAATAGAATCAGTAAAATCCGATAAAATTGATATAGCATTTGTAACCGTCGTTAAAGATGGAACAAAATTAGACAAAATTATAACAGATAAATCTGATAAAATCGCTACAAAAGACGATCCTAAAACAATAAATAAACAAATTGACATTAAACAAACTATCACACATGAAACAATTACAGAAAAACATACAGACGATAAAACTGATCTAACGAAATCTGATTCGAAAGAATCAATAAAATCCGATAAAATTGAAAAAGATTTAGGTAAAATTATAACAGACAAACAAGATGGGGACAAACCAGAGGGAGATGAAAAATGTTTAACTAAATCAGACTCTAAAGAATCAATTCAATCTGATAAAAGTGATATAGAATTTGTAACCGTCGTTAAAGATGGAACAAAATTAGACAAAATTATAACAGATAAATCTGATAAAATCGCTATAATAGACCATACTAAAACAATAACTCCACAAATTGACAATAAAGAAACTATCACACATGAAACAATTACAGAAAAACATACAGCCAATAAAACTGATCTATCGAAATCTGACTCGAAAGAATCAATAAAATCCGATAAAATTGAAAAAGATTTAGGTAAAATTATAACAGACAAACAAGATGGGGACAAACCAGAGGGAGATGAAAAATGTTTAACTAAATCAGACTCGATAGAATCAGTAAAATCCGATAAAATTGAAAAAGATTTAGGTAAAATTATAACACACAAAAAAGATGAGGACAAACCAGAGGGAGATAAGAAAAGTTTAATTAAATCAGACTCTAAAGAATCAATTCAATCTGATAAAAGTGATATAGAATTTGTAACCGTCGATAAAGATGGAACAAAATTAGACAAAATGATAACAGATAAATCTGATAAAATCGATACAAAAGACCATACTAAAACAATAACTACACAAATTGACAGTAAGGTAACCATCTCGCATGAAACAATAACCGAAAAAATTACAAACGATAAAACTGATCTAACGAAATCTGACTCGAAAGAATCAATAAAATCCGATAAAATTGAAATAGATTTAGGTCAAATTATAACACACAAAAGATGAGGACAAACCAGAGGAGATAGAAAGTTTAGAAGTAAATCAGACTCTAAAAATTATTCAACCTGATAAAAGTGATATAGAATTTATAACCGTCGATAAAGATGGAACAAAATTAGACAAAATTATAACAGATAAATCTGATAAAATCATATAATAGACATACTAAAACAATAACTCACAAATTAAAACAATAAAGAAACAATCTACATAAAACAATTACAGAAAAAACATACAGCCGATAAAACTGATCTATCGAAATCTTACTCTAAAGAATCAATTAAATCCGATAAAAGTGATAAAGAATTTGAAACCTTTGTGAAAGATGGAACAATATTAGACAAACTTATATCTGACAAATCTGTATCCATCACTAGTGATACTAGAGATGAAATTGAAAAAGTAAATACACAAATTGACAGTAAGGTAACCATCTCGCATGAAACAATAACCGAAAAAATTACAAACGATAAAACTGATCTAACGAAATCTGTCTCGAAAGAATCAATAAAATCCGATAAAATTGAAAAAGATTTAGGTAAAATTATTACAGACAAACAAGATGGGGACAAACCAGAGGGAGATGAAAAATGTTTAACTAAATCAGACTCGATAGAATCAGTAAAATCCGATAAAATTGATATAGCATTTGTAACCGTCGTTAAAGATGGAACAAAATTAGACAAAATTATAACAGATAAATCTGATAAAATCGCTATAATAGACCATACTAAAACAATAACTCCACAAATTGACAATAAAGAAACTATCACACATGAAACAATTACAGAAAAACATACAGCCGATAAAACTGATCTATCGAAATCTGACTCGAAAGAATCAATAAAATCCGATAAAATTGAAAAAGATTTAGGTAAAATTATAACAGACAAACAAGATGGGGACAAACCAGAGGGAGATGAAAAATGTTTAACTAAATCAGACTCGAGAGAATCAATAAAATCCGATAAAATTGAAAAAGATTTAGGTAAAATTATAACACACAAAAAAGATGAGGACAAACCAGAGGGAGATAAGAAAAGTTTAATTAAATCAGACTCTAAAGAATCAATTCAATCTGATAAAAGTGATATAGAATTTATAACCGTCGATAAAGATGGAACAAAATTAGACAAAATTGTAACAGATAAATCTGATATAATCGCTACAAATGACGATCCTAAAACAATAAATAAACAAATTGACATTAAACAAACCATCACACATGAAACAATTACAGAAAAACATACAGACGATAAAACTGATCTAACGAAATCTGACTCGATAGAATCAATAAAATCCGATAAAATTGAAAAAGATTTAGGTAAAATTATAACAGAAAAACAAGATGGGGACAAACCAGAGGGAGATGAAAAATGTTTAACTAAATCAGACTCGAGAGAATTTATTCACTCTGATAAAAGTGATATAGAATTTATAACCGTCGATAAAGTTGGAACAAAATTAGACAAACTTATATCTGACAAATCTGTATCCATCACTAGTGATACTAGAGATGAAATTGAAAAAGTAAATACACAAATTGACAGTAAGGTAACCATCTCGCATGAAACAATAACCGAAAAAATTACAAACGATAAAACTGATCTAACGAAATCTGTCTCGAAAGAATCAATAAAATCCGATAAAATTGAAAAAGATTTAGGTAAAATTATTACAGACAAACAAGATGGGGACAAACCAGAGGGAGATGAAAAATGTTTAACTAAATCAGACTCGATAGAATCAGTAAAATCCGATAAAATTGATATAGCATTTGTAACCGTCGTTAAAGATGGAACAAAATTAGACAAAATTATAACAGATAAATCTGATAAAATCGCTACAATAGACCATACTAAAACAATAACTCCACAAATTTGACCCCATTAAAAATATCACACATGGAAACAATTACAGAAAAACATACAATACAGATTAACAATCTGTTTCAGTAGAATCAATAAATCCGATAAAATTGAAAAAGATTTAGGTAAAATTATAATACACAAAAAAGATGAGGACAAACCAGAGGAAGATGAGAAAAGTTTAACTAAATCAGACTCTAAAGAATTTATTCAATCTGATAAAAGTGATATAGAATTTATAACCGTCGATAAAGTTGGAACAAAATTAGACAAACTTATATCTGACAAATCTGTATCCATCACTAGTGATACTAGAGATGAAATTGAAAAAGTAAATACACAAATTGACAGTAAGGTAACCATCTCGCATGAAACAATAACCGAAAAAATTACAAACGATAAAACTGATCTAACGAAATCTGTCTCGAAAGAATCAATAAAATCCGATAAAATTGAAAAAGATTTAGGTAAAATTATAACAGACAAACAAGATGGGGACAAACCAGAGGGAGATGAAAAATGTTTAACTAAATCAGACTCGATAGAATCAGTAAAATCCAATAAAATTGATATAGCATTTGTAACCGTCGTTAAAGATGGAACAAAATTAGACAAAATTATAACAGATAAATCTGATAAAATCGCTACAAAAGACGATCCTAAAACAATAAATAAACAAATTGACATTAAACAAACTATCACACATGAAACAATTACAGAAAAACATACAGACGATAAAACTGATCTAACGAAATCTGTTTCGAAAGAATCAATAAAATCCGATAAAATTGAAAAAGATTTAGGTAAAATTATAACACACAAAAAAGATGAGGACAAACCAGAGGGAGATGAGAAAAGTTTAATTAAATCAGACTCTAAAGAATCAATTCAATCTGATAAAAGTGATATAGAATTTGTAACCGTCGTTAAAGATGGAACAAAATTAGACAAAATTATAACAGATAAATCTGATAAAATCGCTATAATAGACCATACTAAAACAATAACTCCACAAATCGACAATAATGAAACTATCACACATGAAACAATTACAGAAAAACATACAGCCGATAAAACTGATCTATCGAAATCTGACTCGAAAGAATCAATAAAATCCGATAAAATTGAAAAAGATTTAGGTAAAATTATAACACACAAAAAAGATGAGGACAAACCAGAGGGAGATAAGAAAAGTTTAAGTAAATCAGACTCTAAAGAATTTATTCAATCTGATAAAAGTGATATAGAATTTATAACCGTCGATAAAGATGGAACAAAATTAGACAAAATTGTAACAGATAAATCTGATATAATCGCTACAAATGACGATCCTAAAACAATAAATAAACAAATTGACATTAAACAAACCATCACACATGAAACAATTACAGAAAAACATACAGACGATAAAACTGATCTAACGAAATCTGTTTCGAAAGAATCAATAAAATCCGATAAAATTGAAAAAGATTTAGGTAAAATTATAACAGACAAACAAGATGGGGACAAACCAGAGGGAGATGAAAAATGTTTAACTAAATCAGACTCTAAAGAATCAATTCAATATGATAAAAGTGATATAGAATTTGTAACCGTCGATAAAGATGGAACAAAATTAGACAAATTGATAACAGGTAAATCTGATGAAATCGCTACAAAAGACTATACTAAAACAATAACTACACAAATTGACAGTAAAGAAACTATCACACATGAAACAATTACAGAAAAACATACAGCCGATAAAACTGATCTAACGAAATCTGTTTCGAAAGAATCAATGAAATCCGATAAAATTGAAAAAGATTTAGGTAAAATTATAACAGACAAACAAGATGGGGACAAACCAGAGGGAGATGAAAAATGTTTAACTAAATCAGACTCGAGAGAATCAATAAAATCCGATAAAATTGATATAGCATTTGTAACCGTCGTTAAAGATGGAACAAAATTAGACAAAATTATATCTGACAAATCTGTATCCATCACTAGTGATACTAGAGATGAAATTGAAAAAGTAAATACACAAATTGACAGTAAGGTAACCATCTCACATGAAACAATAACCGAAAAAATTACAAACGATAAAACTGATCTAACGAAATCTGTCTCAAAAGAATCAATAAAATCCGATAAAATTGAAAAAGATTTAGGTAAAATTATAAAACACAAAAAAGATGAGGACAAACCAGAGGGAGATGAGAAAAGTTTAACTAAATCAGACTCTAAAGAATTTATTCAATCTGATAAAAGTGATATAGAATTTATAACCGTCGATAAAGATGGAACAAAATTAGACAAAATTGTAACAGATAAATCTGATATAATCGCTACAAATGACGATCCTAAAACAATAAATAAACAAATTGACATTAAACAAACCATCACACATGAAACAATTACAGAAAAACATACAGACGATAAAACTGATCTAACGAAATCTGACTCGATAGAATCAATAAAATCCGATAAAATTGAAAAAGATTTAGGTAAAATTATAACACATAAAAAAGCTGATGACAAAGCAGAGGGAGATGAAAAAAGTATAACGAAATCTTACTCTAAAGAATCAATTAAATCCGATAAAAGTGATAAAGAATTTGAAACCTTTGTGAAAGATGGAACAATATTAGACAAACTTATATCTGACAAATCTGTATCCATCACTAGTGATACTAGAGATGAAATTGAAAAAGTAATTACACAAATTGACAGTAAGGTAACCATCTCGCATGAAACAATAACCGACAAAATTACAAACGATAAAACTAATCTAACGAAATCTGACTCGAAAGAATCAATAAAATCCGATAAAATTGAAAAAGATTTAGGTAAAATTATAACAGACAAACAAGATGGGGACAAACCAGAGGGAGATGAAAAATGTTTAACTAAATCAGACTCGATAGAATCAGTAAAATCCGATAAAATTGATATAGCATTTGTAACCGTCGTTAAAGATGGAACAAAATTAGACAAAATTATAACAGATAAATCTGATAAAATCGCTACAAAAGACTTTACTAAAACAATAACTACACAAATTGACAGTAAAGAAACTATCACACACGAAACACTTAATGAAAAACATTCAGACGATAAAACTGATCTAACGAAATCTGATTCGAAAGAATCAATAAAATCCGATAAAATTGAAAAAGATTTAGGTAAAATTATAACAGACAAACAAGATGGGGACAAACCAGAGGGAGATGAAAAATGTTTAACTAAATCAGACTCTAAAGAATCAATTCAATATGATAAAAGTGATATAGAATTTGTAACCGTCGATAAAGATGGAACAAAATTAGACAAAATTACAACAGATAAATCTGATAAAATCGCTACAATAGACCATACTAAAACAATATCTCCACAAATTGACAATAAAGACATTATCACACATGAAACAATTACAGATAAACATACAGCCGATAAAACTGATCTAACGAAATCTGTTTCGAAAGAATCAATAAAATCCGATAAAATTGAAAAAGATTTAGGTAAAATTATAATAGACAAACAAGATGGGGACAAACCAGAGGGAGATGAAAAATGTTTAACTAAATCAGACTCGAGAGAATCAATAAAATCCGATAAAATTGAAAAAGATTTAGGTAAAATTATAACACACAAAAAAGATGAGGACAAACCAGAGGGAGATAAGAAAAGTTTAAGTAAATCAGACTCTAAAGAATTTATTCAATCTGATAAAAGTGATATAGAATTTGTAACCGTCGATAAAGTTGGAACAAAATTAGACAAAATTGTAACAGATAAATCTGATATAATCGCTACAAATGACGACCCTAAAACAATAACTACACAAATTGATAGTATAGAAACCATCACACATGAAATAATTACAGAAAAACATACAGATGATAAAACTGATCTCACGAAATCTGATTCGAAAGAATCAATAAAATCCGATAAAATTGAAAAAGATTTAGTTAAAATTATAACACATAAAAAAGCTGATGACAAAGCAGAGGGAGATGAAAAAAGTATAACGAAATCTTACTCTAAAGAATCAATTAAATCTGATAAAAGTGATATAGAATTTGTGACCGTCGTTAATGATGGAACAATATTAGACAAATTTATAACTGACAAATCTGTATCCATCACTAGTGATGCTAGAGATGAAATTGAAAATGTAATTACACAAATTGACAGTAAGGTAACCATCACGCATGAAACAATAGCCGAAATATTTAAAGACGATAAAACTGATCTAACGATATCTGACTCGAAAGAATCAATAAAATCCGATAAAATTGAAAATGATTTAGGTAAAATTATAACACATAAAGAAGATGATGACAAACCAGAGGGAGTTGAAATATGTTTAATTAAATCTAACTCGAAAGAAGCTATACAATCTGATAAAAGCGATAAAGAATTTTCAACCGGCATGAAAGATGGAAAAAAATTAGGTAAAATAATAACTGATAAATCTGTATCCATCACTAGTGATATTAAGGACGATACTAAAAAAAAAAATATAACTATTAATATAACACAAATTGACCGTAAGGAAACCATCACATGTGATACTCTAACAGATAAATATACCAGGCATAAAACTCGTCTTATTAAATCTGACTCGACAGAATCATTTAAATCTGATCAAAGTGAAAAAGATTTACCTACTGTTATAAGAAATTCAACAGAATTAGATAAAATAATAACTGATAAAACTGATTCTATCACTTGTGATACTATAGTTGATACTACAGAACTAATAATAACACAGAGTGTAGAGAAAACTGAGGATGATGAATTGAACAGCCAATTTATTGAACATCATGATGGAGAAATTGTGAAACATAAATTAGACACGTATCATTCTAGTGTAGAATTTCCTAAAACTGACCCTAACTTTGACAATCCTGATTCTTTCATTTCTTCAGTCGATACTTTTTTTAATAAGTATAGTTCCGAGGATTGTATTGATTCAAGTGTGAGATCATGTGATAGTATAAAAACTGATACTTTACTGGATATTTGTAAAAATGATATTCAAATTTCTGGCTTAGGTAATATTGATAACTCTTATAAGTCTTTCCCATATGAATCTGAAAATGTTGATTTTGATAGTATGTCAGAAATAACAAATAAATCTGTTGATATTATGACTGATATCAATGTTTTTGGTTCATCTCATATATCTACAAATCAGAATGAGGATACTTCCTTTGTTATTAAAGATGAAAATGATTGTACTGGTGTAAATCATTTTGATAAATTGGAAGTTGATACTTTAACGTCAATTGGCAGCAATAAATCTTCAAATGAACAAAAAGATTTTTCGTTTGAAAAGTCTAATTTTGAATTAAGTGAAAGTTTGTGTGAATTTATGAATGTTACATCAACAACTTTAGGTCATTTTGAGTTTGATCACAGTTTGAATGAATTTGAGGATGTTGATAATACAGCAAATTGTGAGAAATTTAGTAAAGCGCAAGATACTAGTAATGTTAACCTCGAGTTAAGTAATAAAGGTTTAAGAAAGAGTTTAAAGTATCATAATTTGAAACAAATTGATGTTCCTGAGACCATATCTCAAACCGATCATGGTGCACCTTCAAATAACGTGTCTAGTAAATTTGATGTAGTTGGAAGTGATACAAATGAAGAAGAAAGTGTAAGTAAAAAGTCGTATGGAATTCGAAGAACAGATATAACAAAATCAGGGTTCAGTTCTTCTAAGAAATCAAAAGATTTAGGTAGTTTTAAAAATGAATTTATTAAAAAAGATACCAAATCAAATGAAATTGTCAAATCTGAAACTATTGGAGTTACGCGCAGTTCTTCTTTACGCTCTAATACGTCTACAATATCTAAATCATATACGGCATCTAACAAATCTAAAGTTATGAGATCTGAAAGTACAAAAACTGTTCGTTCGTCTTTCGAATCCAAAACATCGATACAAAATGTTAGGGCATCGAGTCAAAGTAGTAGTGTCAGTACCAAATCCAATTCGACTAGGTTATCGAGCAGCTCAAGAACAAAGGTTGATACAGAATTGAAAGATTCCAGATCATTGAACTCAACCAAAAAAATAACACGAAATATTGTATCAGCATCAGCCTCTGAATTTGAAACCGTGAAGAACCGTGAACACAAATATTCAACTTTCATATCCAAAAACCAATCATTAAATCAGTCACTTACAAAGAAATCAATTAATGTCCGTCAAGAATTTAACACTGAAAGCAAAAACAAACAAACATTACGTGAAAATATAACTTCAATAAAAGTTGATACTTCAGCTAAAATATTAGATGAATCATCAACTAAATCAATAACTACGGTGAATAAAAAAAACTTTTCTAAAGTTGAACAAATTTCAAGTACTAAACTAGTAGATTCAAAACTTTCATCAAGTGATATTTCAAAAAAGATTACACATCCACTTGAACTAAAAGAAAAAAATATCAAGTTATCGGTAGGAAATAAAACATTAGTTAAAAAACTAAAAAAACCAGAAGTAGAAAAATATCGTAAGACAACTGTAAATGAAAAATTAAAAAATAAACAGATTGTCGAAGTACCCGAAACATCTTCCAAATCTAAAATTAAAAGTTATATGGCATCTACTGAATCCCGTAATAGAAAAGTAGAAAATATTTCACATGCTCACAGTAAAACATCTGATATTTCAACTAAATATCAACGTATAATAACTGATAAACAAAAAAAAATTCCGACATCCCCGTCAAAAATACCAATTAAAGAAAATTCAAATAAAACGCCAATTAAAAAGAATTTATCACTTTTGGATACACGATCTTCATCTGTTTCGGACCCAAGAGTATTAAGTGCACCATCACAAAGAAGCGGTTTTGACTTTATGTCTTCACCTAGAAAAATAAGTCCAACATCATTACCAGTAAGTCCGGCTCACAGATGTTTAAAGACAGATACAAAAATCAGTTCAGTGTTAATTACATCAGAAGTCTTCTCAAGCTCGTCAGATCGTGCATCATCAGTAGAATTAGTATATGAGCAACCAAAACGTTCTCCTCGTTCATCAATGTCCGAACAACAACCTGCTTCTGTAACAGAATCAGTATCATTAGATGATGAGGAAACTACCCATTCTTCAACCTCAGACACCAATCGAGATTCCGAGGTATATAACAATATATTTTTAAATAAACCAACAAATAAACATAGTTACAACAACATTTTCAATTCACATAATTATACGGTTAATATGAATTATGACAAAAATTGGTGTTATAACATTTTAAAATATGGACAAATTTGTATAAATTAATAAAATTAGTTGTAAGCACCTAATATATAGTTATAAGCAGTATGCAAAGTGTACAAACTGCAGTAAGAATTAAAATTTGTGGGGTATTACCAATGGGTGACTTTCTCTATCAAGCAATTAATTTTACAATGAATTCTAATATGTATCATAATAACTTGTACAAATGATATGTACCTAAAGATTTTTTTTTATCAATTAAAAAAAAGAATTACAATTATTTACATACATATTTAAAAACATACCATACACACATACATAAATACATACATACGTCATACATGCATACATGCATTCATATATACATACATAGTATATACATAACAAAATAATAACATTGGTATTTTTATTTACTGGAATTCTAAGGGTGACTCGAAGAAGCTAAGATTCAATACAATGTATTTTAAATCCACCTTTTATTCCAAGGAATTGAAACCTATCATGTTTTTATGTAGTTTTTCGGAGAAATATGACTTAATGCTACTATATACAAATCAATCATGTAAACAATTTCTTGTGTAGAAATATTGAATACTTTATGAAGACCTATAAAATATACTACACCAATCCTCTAAACTAGTACATCAACAGTTTTTACAAGGGTGCCACCTTTGTGGGTATGTAAGATCAAAAATTATGAGCCAGATGAATATTATATATTCATCTTTAATGTAAGTACTTTCAGGCTTCAGTGTTTAGATACTGCTTTATTGCCTTGTTTCAAGGGAATAAAATTGATTTTAGAAGTACATTTTTTTTTAAAACATTAACAAGGTAACTATAAATTTTAATACATGGTAGTACCACTTCATTGTCGAAATCCCGATTGTTATTAACTACGCCATCACTATTACATTTTTTT
>JANEHU010002124.1:0-13117 GCA_027563435.1 Nasonovia ribisnigri
TTAAAAATTATTCGATATTGATCGAGTGTAATATAGTACTATATGTATTGTGGCCCCCAAGATAACGACCAGTTGTCGTGTGTGTATACGTGATATAGTGATGGGCGAGGGGGAGACATGGTGGGACCGAAAGAGTGCCGAGTGTCAACAAGTCGAGGCGAGTAGTGGACAGGTTGAAACAAGTGCTAAATTAATAATGTTTCGCCCTGACCACGGAGGCACGGAAACTCTTGCAATGTCTGAGGACAGTGTACTACCGTCTACCGATATTCATAGGTCACATAGTAGTTTTTTTACAGTCGTACCTATTTAGTATTCAGTTTTATAATGATCGATACTGAACAATTTATAATTGAAATTCAACAAAATGATTGTATCTGGAACAAACGTAAGTATTGCATTGAACATTTATATTTTATTTATTAATTTATATAATATTTCAACTTACAAGTTATAAGTATTATAACTAACGACAACTAAAATATCTAAGACGATAAATCTAATTTAATTAATATTAGAATAGAAGTTATTATATTATAAAAATTATATATAATAATTTATAATGTATTTAAAGGAAAGAAGTCATCATGATAGTCAGGCGATTCATGTGGGATGGACAAGTGTAGCAAATGCTTGCGTTCACAAATTTAATGAACTGGACGATAAACAAAAATCGGAAAAAAGTAAAATTTAGATTAATATAATTATTATTCAACAAACTAGTTTTAGTTTAACAAATAAAATACACGGTTTTATATAAACAATAAAAAAAAGATCACCTAGCTGGCTAGCTGTAGTCCTATAGGCGCCCACTTATAATGTTAAAATGTCCGATATTATTCACCAATAATTTTGTTCTGCCAGCTAAGTGCATGATTTGGATCATTCACATATGTCACGAAGTATTCCCTAATATCTTTTGCGTTGGTCTGTGAATTTCCAACACCTCTTCTCTCCGTTATACTTTCCATAAGATTGCTTTGAGTGTCTTCAAAAATACCTTCACCGTCTCCTCCGTCTCTGCGTCGTACAAAATTATGTAAGACGCAGCAGGCTTTTGTTATTTTTACTGCAACATTTGGGTCAACTAACATGCTCGTTTGAAACACTCGCCATTTTTTAGACAAAATCCCAAACGAACATTCTATGTATTGACGGGCCCTCGATAGACGATAGTTGAAAATCCTCCTGTTGTTGTTCAATGTTCTGCCTGGAAACGGTCGTAACAAATGTTTGTGAAGAGCAAAAGCTTCATCGGCAACTAAAATAAACGGCTGTGGCACACCATTATCATCACCTGGTAAGCATTGATCTGGTGGAAAATTTACACTACCCGAGTACAACTTTTTACCGAATGTTGAAGTTTTGAATACGTTACAGTCGCTTTCTTTCCCATAGGACCCAACATCGATGATTCGAAAACAATAATTTGAATCACAAATGGCCATAAGAATTAGGGAAAAAAAGTTTTTGTAGTTATAATACAATGAGCCACTGTTGTTGGGACACTCGAGCCTTATGTGTTTTCCATCCACCTATAATTATATTATACAGTTTATTATAGGATATGTGATAATGTGAAATTAACTGGTAAAAATGTACGTACATTTACGTACAAATTGTTAAAATCATAAAGTTATAATACCTACATTTTGTAAGCACTTATCTATGATTATTCGTTTTTTTTTAAATCAATAAAATGAGTAGGTAAACAAATAAATAAACATACCGCTCCAACAGTATTTGGAAAGTTCGTTTTTTCGTAAAAACCTTTCGATATATCCAGCCAGTCATTTGTTGTTGGTTCCGCCATTTCTAAAGGTTGTAACACTTTCCATAACACATCGCAAGTTTCTTGGACTATCTTTGCTATAGTAGATACTCCTGCTAAAAACTCAAAGTGTAACGCCGTGTAATGTGTTCCTGTTGCCAAGTATCTGAACAAATATTTAAAAATACTATTGATTAAGAACACTATACCTAGTTATTAATTTACTAAATAAACAATTCCATAAATTTATTTTAATTTTACTCAAATCAATAAATCTAATTTTTATATTTAATGTATGCAAGGGTGTTAATTATGACACAGTTGAACATTCTTGCAATGTTGAAAAACATTTCGAGTAACTGGAATATATTATTTTAACAAATAAAAAGTAAAAGTAAAATATGTAAACAATTATATTTTTTAGTTATTTGATAAAATAAATTAAATTTGTCCTGTATTTAATTAATTTTAATATTTTATCTACTTTGAACATTTAATTTTGGTCATTGCATTGCATATAATTAAATAAATAAATACATAAATAAGTAATATCTCAATTATTTTATTTTTCACTATGCTTAACCATTAATATTATTTTTGATATTGTCTCATTATTTAAATAAGTAATTAAATGTGTTGATTTAAATTAGTAAAAGATCTCAAAATAAAATGGAAAAATATCAAGGACAATTACAGAAAAAAGTGTATACATAAATCCGGGCAGGCAGCAAAATCAGACAAACCTTATGTATATGCAAATATTTTAGAGTTCCTTCGACCAACAATGGAAAACAGAAAGTAATGTACTGATTTTTTTTACATAGTTAAATCTTCTAAATAAATTTTAAATATGATTTTAATATTATTCTAAAGCACTGAGAGTAACGTTGCTGTACAAAACGACAGAGAGTGCACCACAGACAATGAAAATGATATATCCGCAGAAGCTAACCACTCGGGTGTATCTGAAGAAGAGTCTCCAGCTGTTCATCGAAAAAAAAAAAAGACTACAGAAAATTCTTTTGAAAACCAATTAATACGTGTATTAAAAGAACGCAGAGTTTCAGACGATCCGGTGACATCATTTCTGATGTCTTTGGCTCCTCAAATCAGAAAAATGACAGAAGACCAGCAAAATCAAGTTTATATTGAAATGATACAAATAGTTCAAAAAGTAAAAACTTCTAAAAATTCTGATCAAATTCAACCACAGTCCATTCCTTCTTCAATTAACAATAGTACTTTTCAACCCTTGCAATATTCATATAATAATAGTTACTCATACCCGACATACCCGTTCAATTTCCACCTACCAACAACTTCATACATTTCAAGTGCCTCTCCAACACCTTCTACAAATACAAATATGCCCATAAACTATGAACCTCATAATATAGCTGGGAACAATTCTAACATTCACAGACATCAAGTATATTACCCACATACCCAATCATCTGCTCTTACTCCACAACTACCCGTTACACCAAATGATACTGCAACTGTTAACTCATACTATTCACAAAAAAACTCCCCTCACACTGAATCTTCTACTACATCTGTACCAACAGGTCACTCTGACAATAGTTACTACACTAAAAACTTAACTCCATATGACACAGATAACACTAATTCACAATAAATAACATTTTATTACCTTTTTTTTATATTTTACAGTTATTAGTTGTTATAACTACTTATAATATTTTTTTCATGTATAATTATTATTATTATAATTATCTTATACAAATTTTTATATAATTAATAGGTATAATATTAAATAATGTTTTGGTTATGTTTATTTATTTACAAGATGTAATAATTATGTTTATATGAACCATTTTTTTTTAACTATGCTTAATAAAATATGTACCTACTTAAAAGGAAGGCATGAGTATTAATTTAATTTACAAAATAATATGTAAGAATTTATTATTATTGCAATATG
This sequence comes from Nasonovia ribisnigri, assembly GCA_027563435.1. Classification (NCBI taxonomy): domain Eukaryota; kingdom Metazoa; phylum Arthropoda; class Insecta; order Hemiptera; family Aphididae; genus Nasonovia; species Nasonovia ribisnigri. Next base: position 3,717 of record JANEHU010002124.1, read on the forward strand.
TACTTGTAGGTGCTTACCTCAAAGTAATTGTCAGCCTTTCTTCTTTTGAAATTGGAATGCGCATATTTGTCAACTGTTTTGATATAAATGGTTCACTTAATGAAATCTAAAAAAGAATAGTAATGAGTAGTTACATTATAGTTAGAATAAAAATATATTATTAAAAGTATATTATATTATTTACTAAGAGGATGACCCTAATTACTTTTCCTTTTTTATAAATAAAATATTTAGCAACTCACCAATTCGTCAAACGATTGTACAGACATTCGGTAGTACCTGAAAAACTCTTCTGGATGTGCTCGAAGTACCATAAAGTTAACATTGAATTGGCCTTCTTGCGGCCTTTTTAAGTTGATTGGATGTACCCAATAACGTCTCTTCGTTATTTTTTTTTTTTGCTGATGTCGTTTATATAGCGCATGTGCCACAGCTATGGCTTCCACGTCATCCAATAATAGTAGGTCCATTTTTAAAATGCGCAAAATACAAAGCTACAAAATGCTACTTAAAACAAGTCTTTACTCAACCACGTGTTTAGAGCAACTGATGACTATGTCGCGCTAAAATCATATTGTTGTAAATATTGTAGTATTGTTCAAAAATTGGCGCCAAAAAACTGGTCGAAACCGCTTTTAAAACCGCCCGGGTGTGTAAGCAAGCCGCGGCAGCGGTTTCTTATCACCGCGGTTCATAATCCGAAACCGCGCGCGGCCAAACCGCTCCGTGTGTAGCCAGCTTTAGCAAAATTGTACTCACGCGGATGCGGCACAAACGTTATCTTGTCGGTAAGACAAAAATCGAACGCGTATTAGTTATTTAATCGGTATACATGCGCACGCAAATAATTATTTTCAACTAGTAAAAACTGCTCAGGGTTATTCTACCCAAATGTATATCACTGGTGTACTTCAAAAATATTCAAAAAAATCAAAAAAAAAAATCGTACTCAAGACACGATGTACAAGCGTTGTCTTTTCCGAAAGACCAAAAAAATTCGAACGCGTGTGTATCCTTCACTCGGTATACGCACACAAAAAAAATCGCGTCCTGGGCTTCTACTGCACCCAAAACACGCAAAAAAAAAAAATAATATATATAAATTATATTTTTCTTTAACAGGTAAAAACTTGCTCCGGGTTTTACCACCCAAAACGTGCACAATTGTCGTACTTTACTTGTACAAAAAAAATTAGTATGTCAAGGGAATTTTACCCAGACCACACCAAAAAAAAACTATTGGAATTCTCGCACAAAAACACTTCGATTAAACGTTGCTCACCTTATATGCGTAGACGCACCGTTAGCAAAATTGTACTCACGCGACACAGACGTTGTCTTGTCGGTAAGACAAAAATCGAACGCGTATTGTTAGTTGATCGGTATGCACGCACAAGATTATTGCGTTCTGGGTTTCTACTGCACCCAAAACACGCAAAATGTATATTTTACTTTAACTGGTAAAAACACTAAACTTGCTCCGGGTTTTACTACCCGAAACGTACACAATTGTCGTGCTTCACTTGCACAAAAAAATTGGTGTGCCAAGGGAATTTTTCCCAGACCACACGTAAAAACTGCTGTACTTCTCGTACATAAACACTTCGAAAATTAAACTGCTGTACTTCTCGTACATAAACACTTCGAAAAATTAAACTGCTGTACTTCTCGTACATAAACACTTCGAAAAATTAAACTGCTGTACTTCTCGTACATAAACACTTCGAAAAATTAAACTGCTGTACTTCTCGTACATAAACACTTCGAAAAATTAAACGTGCCAAGGTTGAGGTACCAGGGCACACGCACAAAAAAATTTTAAAAAAAATGTCTCCGCCCGTGAATAAGAACCCCGTTGGGCGCCACTGTCGTATATGCACTTTTCAGTGATATACCTCTAAAGACAATTGAGTAACCAAAAGACCATAAATTAACCGGTTTCAGATCGGATTCAAAAGTACGGCAAAATTGTGTGACTACTCAAACAGAACAAAATAACTTTTGGTCGGAAACACTTTTATTAAAATATAAAACAAACATATTAAATAATTTTACTGTTCAAAATACTTAGCCCGTACCACGACCGCCACACGGGCGGCCGTCATACCCGCGTCCTCACCGCGAACACCAGCGACGACCGGACTCCTCATGCCTGCGCTTACGGCGGCGTTATATAGAAAATATTATTGTCGCCTCAGCACATCTTACTTCGCTGGCCCGACCTACTTCAATAATTTATAATTTTAAAATATCCCCACCCTTACAACATACATATTAAATAATATTATTTTGACGACTGTCTACAATATACGACATACTATTAATGAATGACTGAGTTAATTCAACTTTGAGTTGTGTTGGTACTTTGGTAGGTAAACAACAAAAATAATAATATTATAACTCGTGTTGGAACTAGAGTAGCCTAGTGGACACTTTGTTAACTAGGATTTTAAAACTAAATTGTATCATTACTTAATTATTTATTGCTTATTACACTTAGCCCTTAGGTCACTTAGGACTTAACCCTTCCATCTGTTGGAATTTATATCAATAAGTAACTTTGCTGAAATATGAGAAACATAAATCAATGTATTAATGGAAAACAAAATATAGCCTTGCTTTTTGAGAAACTTTATAGAATGTTTTAATTATTTTTTACATTTATAAATATATACAATAACTCAGTCGAATGTTTACTTCCATTACAAACTACAATACACAACATAATAATTATTCCTACATTTTTAAAAAATAGGTAGACCACTACATTATAGGAATATGTTAGTTATTAACTACCTGAACTTTAAATTTTAATTTTAACGGATAATTATATGTCAAAAATGTATATTTTTTGAATCTATGTATTATGTATAGTCATTACCTTAAAATAATACATAAAAATAATTAAATATAATTAACTTTTGAAATGTAAAAGAAAAAAATAACTTTATCTAACATTAAATAGTACAGGTACTACCCATACTATAGTTACAATAGTATAGGTACTTACTCATATTATAGCTATTAGGTGTGTATGTACTAGTACTATGTAGGTACTGGATAACTGGAATAATGGAAAATGCAATTCTTCATATTAATATTGTTTTTGATAATTTCACCGACAGAGAAATATAAATAAATATGTTCGTTGTTCATATGACAAAAATGAACAATTATAATAATTAATAGGTAAGTATAAATTACCTATAAATTATTAAATTACATTTTCGGTGGATGATAAACTGATAACATTGATTTTATAATATATACACATAGATATATAATATAAACTAGATAGCCGACTCTGTATGGACTATGCATACAAATATGACGCCTGGTCGCCATATGCAGGTTGGGCATTGTTTACAAAATATGGATGTTATCAATCCTTGTGATATCAATTTTAAAATTGAATTAAAACAGAATTCTGTGGACTGTGATTGATATTTGTTTAACGTTAACGGTAAACTAATCATAGATATAATATATAAGTTTATATTATATATCTATGTCATGAATATTTTAGTTGCCTACCTTTGCAAATGTTCATAGTTTTCTGGTTGTGCAAGTACTATATTTTCACAGACCAAATGCCATTGCCCATTATACATTATACAATGCTGGAAGTGAGCACTCACTAGTCAGTAATAAAACTTGAGTAGTTCAAGTAGTTGTTACTTGTTAATTGTTGTACTAGCACTATGCTATTTCAAATTATTGATAATGATAATTGATAACAAAATGTAAACATTGCCCAAACTGCATATGGCGGCCAAACATCAATAATTGAAACGAGTCGGCTATCTAGTTTATATTATATATCTATGTATATACAGTAGAAGCCCTTAGATGTTTGAAAGCCACAGATAGTTTAAGATAAACTTTTGAGAAATGATGGAATGACAATGGCAGAAGCCATTCGGTACAAATCATATATACAAATTATGTTAATTCTTAATTAAATTAATATATTAATTAAATAAATATTATTAATATAATTCAATAAAACTGCTGAGAATTTTGAAAAATTACCTTTTTTAAGTACCACCTCGTGGATAATTCAGCTAATTTATAAAAACCAATTGGTATATCTTATAATTTTATATTTTATATTACAACCTAGCTAATCTAAGTGAATGAAAAATATTCATTTTCCCAGGTGAAGCTGAGTTATTTAGCTAGTAATCAAATACAAGATAATTAAAAAAATGATATTTTTATGACTGATAGAATTTATTACCTAAATATAATTTCATAATTTACAGTTATCATAAGTACATTATTATTTAAAAATAAAATGTATCGGGGCTTCAACCCCACCTAAGCCCCCCCTAGTTACACCTATGTACATAACAAACAAAATAATATATATAATAACTATTATTTGGCTTGGTCAAAAATTCAAAATATAAAAATGATAATTTGTAATTATACGTATAATATCTACTATACAGTAGTACTGGTATCATTAATATGCTACCTTTCATATTTAATTAATGCAGGTTGACATTTATGCTCTTCTTTATTATAATATGTTTCAAGTCATAACGTTGTTGATACTAGACTTATTTTAATTTTTATAACACATTATATTATGTAGGTGAATGATCTCAAAAGATTGGGAGGAACTGATTTTGAAGATGTGGTTAACAATGCACTAGCATATGAATCGTCTGATCAGTTAGCTTGTCAGTATAGTAGGCTAGGGAAAGGGACAAAAGGTTCATTCAGCAATGAATATAAACAATTAAACAAAGCCATTTTAAGTTAGTTAACTGTGTTCAAATAAATTAATACTTTTAGTCCATACAAGTATCAATACTATAATTTTATATCTATAATGTAAACATAAAAGTTTTTATGTACCTACATAAAGTGTAGTGTATAGATAGTGTTCTTAATTTTCTATAATTACAATTTTTTCTCAGTACTTTTCGTTTCACTAAAACTGATCTGACCAATAAAATGTATGCAGAAATTGTTGCCAAGTGGTTGGTTCAAGCTCCACAGAGATTCAGAAGAGAAGAAGCGTAAGAATATATTTTTTAATATTAATTATAATTAATCAATAAAACTATTATGACATATATATTTGTTTATCAGGAAAAAAAAGCCAGAAGCACACTAGCATTAGATGGCAAAGTAGGTGACGAAAATTGAAGAATTTGCAGATCAATTCAATACTTAATTTTTAATTTTTATTTCCTATTCCAAACAAATTTCAGACTTTATAATTTACGTTTTTATTTTTAATTTTTTATATAAAAGACCAAATAATATATCAGTAAAATACTATATATTTTCTTTTTTAGTTTTTGCTTAAAATTTTAATTTTTTGATCCTTGTGTATCATTAATATGAATAATAACACAAACGTGAATTATAGTCTTTTATTGTCAAACATATAAATCGTAATGACGTACATTAATATTGTCTACTTGCTAATGACCGATGGACAATCCCCACCGATCGTAATATGATACTTATCATTATACTTTTTTATTAATATAAATTAATATTATTATTATTATTATTATTATTATTAATATAAACGTTTAGTATACAATATAAATTATAAATGCTGAATATGCAACATCTCTTTCCTTTAAAAAAAATAAATAATAATAAAAAAAAATATACAGTATTTTGTAATTTTGTATAGTGCTTAATTACTATGTTAGTAGTTTTAGTAGGTAGTTATTATTATTATTTATTTATTATTTATATTAATTGATATAATTAATAATTAATTATTGCAATTATTGCACTATGCATAATCACTTGGAGAATATCGCTGAGGTGGTTTTCTAGATCTAATTGGTCTGGGTGTTTTATTTACTATTACGGGATCGACCGGATCGGGATTTTGATTTTCACCTACTGTTTCAGTATTTTTAGAATTTTCATTTGTTTGTCTAGCCGGTGTAAGAGAAATAGAATTATTTGAATGTGTTGACGATTTATCGATGAGTAGTTGATCATTATGTCTTTTCCAAATAGTCCCGTCATCAAGTTCTATGTCATACATGTTGTAACTAATGCATTTGATAATTTTACCCTTTTGCCATTTATTGTTAGTATTCCTATAATCTCTAGCTAATACATTATCGCCTATATTAAAAGATACTGCCCTATTACCACCATTGTTTATTTGTGATATTTGTCGCTCAATAACTACTTCGCTTGTATTTGGCATTAACGCGTCAAATTGTAAACGTGTTGATCGACCTAACATTAGCTGAGCTGGCGTTTCTCGTGTTGTTGAATGCGGTGTATTACGATACATCAAGAGAAATTTATTTAATTGGGATTGTGCAGACGAGCATTTTTTAAAGAAATTTTTTACTGTTTTGACTGCCGATTCAGCACAGCCGTTCGATTCTGGGTGAAATGGTGCACCTGTCATATGTCTAATACCTAGATTTTTGCAATATGCTTGAAATTCAAAACCTGTGAAACATTTTGCGCCGTCTGATGTAATTGTTTTTGGAATGCCAAATCGTGCTATAGTTTCTGAAAATTTTTGAATGACAATTTCTGCTGTCATGGAATTTACTTGAAATACTTCTAACCATTTTGTGGTTGCGTCAACTATGACAAAAAAATATTTATTTTGAAATGGTCCGAGAAAATCGCAATGCACTCTAGTCCACGGTTTTTCTGGCCACTTCCAAGGAGATATAATAGATTTTGGTGGGTTTTGCCTAACGTTAATACAATTGTCGCAATTTTGCGTAATATTTTCGATTTCCTTATCCATTCCTGGCCACCAAAAATATGATCTCGCTAAACTTTTCATACTAGAAGAACCCATGTGGCATGAATGAAGTTCGCTTAGTATATTATTTCGAAATTTAGCTGGTATAATAACACGGTAACCCCATAATAGGCATCCTTGTTCCATTGAGATTTGAGTTTTTCGTGAATTATAAGATTTAAGTTCTAATTTGTTAGAAAAATCACTGTTCCATTCTCCTGTTTTGACTGCGTTTAATACCTTGGCGAGAATTGGGTCTCTGCATGTTTCAATTTTTATTTTAGACCAGTCTAGAGTGAAAGGTGATTGTTCGTGGATAAAATTAAGACTAATACATTCTTCGTTTTGATTATCGATTTTTGATTTTGAAATTTTAATTCGTGATAAAAATCGGCAGTATTATTTTCAGATTTTACATATTTTATTTCGAAATCAAATGATGATAGAACATAGGCCCATCGTTGTAAACGATTAGCAGCGTAGATTGGGATGCCTTTTTTATCGCCAAAAATGTATATTAACGGTTTATGGTCAGTTTCTAATAGGAAATGCCTACCGTATAAATAGTCGTAAAATTTTGTAACGCCGTAAATAATTGCCAAAGCTTCTTTTTCAATTTGTGGAAATTTACACTCTGACTCAGACAGAACTCTTGATGCATAGGCTATAGGTTTTTCTGTTCGATCTGGGTATACATGCGAAATTACTGCACCTAGAGCATATGATGATGCGTCTACTACGAGTTTTAACGGAAAATTATGATCATAATGTGCTAAAACGGGTTTCGAAATTAAAATTTGTTTAACTCTATTGAATGCTTTGTCACATTCTGGTGTCCAATTCCATTCATTGCCGTTGCGTAAAAGCATGTACAATGGTTTTAAAATATTTGCAGCGTTTGGTATAAATTTTATATAATACGTAACTAAACCTAAAAATGATTTTAGCAATGTTTTATTTTCTGGGACAGTTGCGTTGCTTATAACATCTGTGTGTTTTGTTAGTGTGTGTAAACCATTTTCATCTAACCTATGACCCAAATATTCAATTGATTTTTGCATAAATTTGCACTTATTCAACTACTCTTAAACCTGTATTTGACAATACATTTAGTAATTTTTCTAGACGAGCATTGTGCTCTGTGATAGTAGATCCTGCAACAATTATATCATCTTGGAAAATACCTATGCCCTCAAGACCTGCTGTGCAAGTTTCCATAGCTTTTTGGAACTCCCCTGCCGATGATTTTATACCGAAAGGGTTACGGGTATAGCTAAATAAACCTTTGTGTGTATTAATAGTGGTATATTTGCGATCAGATTCTTTAATAACCATTTGTTGGTATGCGTCTTTTAAATCTATTTTTGAAAAATATTTTGAACCACTAATATTTGCATACAAATGTTCTATTTTTGGAAGCGGATATTCGGTCCCTTCTAATACTGGATTTATTGTTATTTTAAAATCCCCACAAATTCTAACTGTGCCGTCCGGTTTTAATATTGGTACTATTAGAGTTGCCCATTCACTATGGTCGACGGGAAATAAAATATTACTTTTAACTAAACGCTCTATTTCGGTTTCAACTTTGCCTTTTAATGCTAAAGGAATAGACCTTGGTTTGTAAAATTTTTGTATCGCCCCTGCTTTGATGTTTAATGAAATTTCGTATTTGTTAAAAGTACCTACTTCATCTTTAAAAACATTGTTATATTTACTTATAATACTATCGACACTTACGTCATTTTCAATATTAAATAACGTAGAACATTTTATATTTTTTATATCATTTCGACCTATTAGTGGCGGACCACCATTTTCGATTACATAAAGACACATTGTAAATTTTTTGTTTTGGTACTGCGAATCGACAAATATTTTTCCCATCGGTTTAATGTCATTGCCGACGTAATCAGATAGTGAAATGTCGTTTTTTTTTAATTCGATGTGACTAAACCATAGACCTTATACTAATAGACATGAATTGCCTATAATGCTAGCATTATGAGAAGCATGGAAACATGTCGCAGTGATGTAGCCCGTCTTGACAGCAGGCGTGTATATTTACAATTATTGTATACTGTAATAATATACAATATTATACTATAATATTATGTACAGCTACACTATAATATCGATTCCTGAGTACGGAATAATTATTAAAATATGTGATAACAAAATATTAAAATTTTATTCATATGATCAAAGATTACAATTAAAAATAATAACAAAATTAATTTATATCTGTTTTGAATACAATAAAAAGAAAATCTTATAAATAATGTACAATTTTAACACTTATTAATATTATATCATTGCACACAGTATTTAACTATTATATAGGTACTTCCTCATTTACAATTTTATTTTTAATCATTTGTTAATGTTATTAGTTTAGTAAACTTTTTTCTAACGGTAAGTCTTGGTGTCAGTTATTACTTATTACTTATTAAGTAGTAAAGTAAACTAAACTAAAACGAATTAATTTGTTTATTCAGTCCATCGTTGTAGTGATAATACCATTGACATATTAATAAATTATTATTTATTAATATGTCAATGGATAATACGCAGACGCTGGTATCATATCAATGCGCTATTGCGCTATACAGTGTACGGTACCGTACTACCGTATACGAGTAAA
>JANEHU010002125.1:0-21644 GCA_027563435.1 Nasonovia ribisnigri
ATATGAGGAAGTTGTGGCAAGATCAAGCTCAACGTGGATATAAGAAAAGTAATATTAATTTTGAATCAGGTCTGTATTCATTAAAGTACCTATATAATATATTAAATCATTTTATGTATCAAATAATATATAGATTAAAATTGTTAAACATTAATGTGAAACAATAATTTTATATTAGCTGTAATTTGCTCTCTTCATTTCGCTCCATATCATTACAATAACAACAGCACAGATAAATGTAAACTTAAACCTGATGCGATTCCATTGAGGTGATAATTTTTGTTTTTTGTGGTAAAGTGATAATTTTCTATAATATGTATTTGTAATAATTTTTCTAGTTTGAATGGTATAGATTATTCTGATGTACCTTTTATTAGTACTACTCCGATAAAAGAGCCCTCCAAGAGCCCTGTAAATGATAAACTTGAAGTTATAACCACTCCATCAGGAAAATTTTATGTGTAAGGCTTAAATTAAATTACTTGATTAAACAAAAAATGTGTATGCATATTTTATGTATCTCACACAATAATAAACAAAATAATTATTATTGCTTATCTTTATGTTTTTATTAGAGAGAATATTATACCTGATCCAAATAGTTTACCAGAAAATCTGACATTAAGGTAGATATTTTAATTAACCAATACCTATCAAACTTAAATAATTTAATACATTTTACATTTATTAGCAAAAATGTAAGTCGTAAAAGATTATTTGATGGCAAAAAAAGTCTATCAATTAGTGAAGACTTAGGAGTTGAACCTCTTATATTAGTAAATGAACCAATAGAAGAGCAGATTTATAAGTAATGTATTTGATGGTTTAATTTAATTTAGCTGTATACTCCTCTACAACTATCTGTGTCTGTATATTAAAACTAATAATGTAATTTTTTGTTTATGTTATAATATTCATGACCAAACATAATTTGTCATGGTTATGATTAATACGTAGAACTTGGAAAAAGCTCAAAGGTGGATGATTCAATTTAGTGGAAAACATACTTGCAGTTACTCTTTGAAAAATCTTGTTTTTAATATTATGTAAAATTATGTTTGCATGTTAATTAGTATTAATACATGATTTTTTTTTTATACAAAAAAAATTATAAATGTGTAGATTATTTAGTTTATTAACATTTTCCTGTGCTAATTGTTGTAATAGAAACACTTTATGTATAAAATGTTGTTAAAATAAAAAAAAGTTATTTAAGAAACTTTTGAATTGTTTTGTGTTCTAGTTTATATCAATTCATATTAATTTCATCATATAAATAATATATATACATTTATTATGAAATTTAGATTGACAAATGAAATACAATTGTTAAAAGATGAAAATGAAAGACTTATCAAAAATAACTTAAGTTTAAAACAACTAGTTAAATCACAGAAGGATTTATTACTTGAAGAAGAACATATATTTGAAGTTCGTTTTAAAAAATTATTATCAGACATATTTACTCCTACACAAATTAATCTTATACTACACTTCTTAAAAAAAGTGTATAAATGGCAACCTAATGATATAGCATCAGCTATTTCGTTAAGAAGTATTAGTCCTAGGGCATATACATTTCTACGTGAAACAAAAAAGTTTCCTTTACCAGGTTACAAATCATTTACTTTTACCTTAAGCAGTTAGATAGAATAAACATTGTTATAATTACAAATTTAATCATATAGGTTTATCTACTCTTCGTCAATGGGCATCAACATTTGAATTAAATCCTGGAATATTATATAATGTATTGCATTTGATGAAGGCTAAAGGTAAACATTTTTAATTGTTACAAAGATGGAAACTTATGTACATAAAATAACAACGAAAATTTAGTTACAATGACATCATATATATTTATGTCCATACTTATTATTTATATTATGCTAAAAAGTGCTAAAAAAAAAATTAACAGGCGAACAATTAAGTAAACTTGAAAAATTATGTGTTTTATCGTTTGATGAAACATATGTATCTAAAAGAATTTGCTATGACAAAAAAAAAGAACAGTTCCTGGGTCCTCATAGATGTGTACAAGTTGCTATGATAAGAGGTAAGTTTTAGTGTTCAGCTTTTAAGTATAATACAATAAATATATACTACAATACTTAACATAAAAAAAAACTAAAATGTATAAATATTTGTGGTAGGTCTTTTCGCAAAGTGGAAACAACCAGTTTTTTATGATTATGATGTACCGATGAAACCAGAACTGTTACTTAAAATAATACAGGAGTTATATGACGTAGGGTACAATGTTATTGCCATAGTAAATGACATGGGTGCAACTAACATCGGTCTATGGAGAGACTTAAATATCTCCATTGATAATGTATCTTTTCCTCATCCTGCAACAACCAATAATGTATATGTGTTTGCAGATGTTCCTCATCTGTTAAAGTTAGCTAGGAATCATTTTATTGACCAGTAAGACATTATTTAACAATTATACAATAATATTATGATACCTTAATGTAATATTTTTTAGAGGATATATTTTATCTAATGAAAAGTTTATTGGTAAAAATATTCTTCAAGAATTAATTAATATAAATAGTGAAAACGATTATAAAATTGCACATAAACTTTGTGAACGTCATCTTTTGGTTGAGGGAACTTCCAGGATGAATGTAAAACTTGCAGCACACATTTTTTCGAATTCAGTTGCTAAAGCAATATCATATGCAGGACAAAATGGACATTTTAATACCTATAATTGGAAAGAAGTGAATTTAATAATTTAAAAATGTATACAAGACAATGTTAGAAATAAACAAACTTTATTATTTTTTAGGCATCAACAATGATTAAATTATTTAATGATTGGTTTGATTTACATAATTCTTCACACAAATACGACCATGGAAGACCAAGTTTTGGACTTGACATTATAAACCAAAAAAATCTTCTTTTAGAAATGAACGAGTTCATTTCTAAGATGATTGTACATGGAAAAAAAAAGGAACATTACTTCCATTTCAAAAAGGTTGATAAGTTTAGGAATAATAATATTAATACTATATTATATTTAATATTATTTTTTAGGAATTTTAATATCAAATAATTCGTTAATGATGTTGTGGGACAATTTAAAAAATTATAATGAAGAAATATTTTATATTACCACAAGAAATTTAAACCAAGATCTAGTAGAAAATACATTCAGTTATCTGAAAGGAATGTGTGGTAGTGCCAGTAATAATTTAACTGTGCTTGATTTTAAATACAGGTATGGGTTAAGTTAAACTGTGTAGGTAGTATAATATTATAATATTATACCTACTTTTCAGTCTTCGCTGGTACATTCTTGGGAAACATTCCAATTGTATTTTCACCAATAATACCAACTCTGAGTGTGGAAATGAAATAAACCTTTTAAGTGAAAACGAATGTTTAACTAGCCAATTTATTCAATGCTCTGAAATCATTCCTAAATCTGATGATGTCATATTGGAGTTAGGAGAAGATACAACATTAGTTCAACCAGAAGGGCTTGACCTACTAAAACAATTTGAAATGTTTGTAAGTATAAAAATTAAAAATTTAAACCTTGATAATTACCTAGGTACTTCCTTATTAAAGTAAGAATCTTAAAATATTGTGTGAATAGTTTTCAAAAATTTGAATTTTATACCACAGGTTGATTCTAGTAATTCATTTGACCAACTTGAGTATGAAGCTGCTAAATATGTAGCTGGGTATGTCACAAATAAATTTTGTAATAAATACCCACATTTAATTAACACAGATGGAGATGATTCTTCTTGGATCGAACATATTTCTAGAGGTGGACTTAAAATTCCATCTAAACAACTAATGGAAACTGTAAAAATATTGGAAATAGAGTTTAAAAAACTACACAAAGATAATATATCAAAAATAACCAATGTTATGAAATATTTAACTGACATTTTATGGTCTAAAGTATCCTCACAAAATATACCGAAAGAAGTAATACAGTGTTTAGTAAGAACAAGGACATTTATACGATTAAATAATTTAAATTCTGCTCTATTATACACTAAAAAACCATGTAAAAATAAGAAGCTTATTAAGTTCTGTAATTAACACAATATATATATTATGTACTACATAATTACGTAAACAAAATTGTACTTACCTGTTGTTTTATTTTATTACTGTGTACGACTTATTATTTTATAACTATTTTGTAATTGTATTTACATAATATTAAACGTTGATGTTGAATATTGTTATTTGTTAAATAGAAATTTGCAAAATATTTAAATATTTTAATAGATAGATACAGAAATAGTGATAAGATCTATATTATCAAAAACCAATGAGAGATGGCGAACTACACTGTGGACAGGGAACGCGCGGTGGTTATGCGCACAAAAAAAGTTGTCATCATACCTATCTATTTTGTCATGCTAATAGTTACTATTGCTAATTCTGTATATTGTACGCGCTTGCGCGTAAAGTAATTGGTCGCCTACTTGCCTATGGAATATGCAGCAGCGCAGCGCCCAGCGGTTCGCCCGTTCGGGGGGCGGCAAAATTATTTTATATAAATAATCCGATGCAGGCATGCAGCATCATTTTTAATTCATCAATTTTTGTTCTTACAAAATTTTTGGAATTCAAAATGTTTTTAAATTATTCTGATTTAGTTTATTTACCTATATTATTATTTGAGCTTTATAAATTATGTACTCATCAATTTAAAATTGATCAGGAACAATAATTCTACATTTTTGTCCCCTAATTTTCAAGGGAGGCGGTGCCTCCCTTGCCTCCCCGTGAAAACCGCCACGTGATACAGTATAATATATATCCTTGTTTTACAGAGTTTAATTAACTGACATTCAAATTATCTTATCAATCTATATATAATTATTTGCGAAATAATAATTACTTAATTTTTTTATAAATAAAACATGCTGTATTTTGGGAATTAATTATAATTTAAAAGTATTATCATATTTATGATATAACTGTATTAAAGTATACCTACACCGTAGTATATAGGTATATAAAAAAAATATAAATATATTAGAATATATTATATTTAGTTACCAATAATTGTCATCAAATGTATTTTAAAGGCCACTTCGAACAGTTACATATCTTTTACCATTTGATATGACATTTATATTGTTAGGTATAAATGATGGTAATGAATCATATGAAACAAAAATTGTAGGACCTTTTTCTTGACTAACTTCAAATGAAAATAAATGTTCATTAAAAACAGTGGTGTTAAGTTTTGTACATTGAAATATGATTAGTTTATCATTAGAAATAAATATAGAATTTATTAAACCAAACTTGGGGTAATAATTTTCATGAATATCTAATGTTAATACCATTTTAGGTTGATATTTAGAACCTTTTATAGTAATCCATGGATATTTATTTAATGAACTAGTTGAATTGATTTTAATAAACTGATTGATTTCATTAATAATACTATCAATATTATTAATTTCGATAGAAGGGCCAAATTCAATTTCATCGCCTAGTGATCCTTTAATAAATATGTCATTGAGCTGTAATTGATGTCGAATAGCGAGAGTTTTGCAAATATTCCGACGATTACTTGAAGTGTTTGCAGCTATTTTAGACATGCGGTGCTTTGCTTCAAACCTCATTGACCATAATAAAATTAAAGGACCAAATTTGTCCACCATAGAATGATAATGTAATAAATAGTGAAATTTTGGTTTTAGATGAGATTTGCTATACTTAAGATATAATTCATTATGCTCTGCTACAAGTGTTTGAAGAAGTTCAGGGCAACCTTTTTGAAATTAAGTTGAAATTAGTACATCAAAAATTTTTCTCATCAAAATATAAAGTTCCCATACAGGATCATTCTGAGGAATAAAATCGCCTATTATTAAACCAAAATATCTGACAAAAGACATCATCTCTGAAGCAGAAAGTTTAACTGTTGATTTTTTTTATATGGTCCATATTTATTACAGGTGGCTTACTCTCTTTATCTGGGCCAAAAGCAAAACATAGTATTCTATCGTTAAGTACTTGTAAAGAAAACATTTTTAAATCAAGGACATAATACGAAATTAAAAAAGACAAATCATATTTACAAACACCTTCCAGGAAATCATGCATTATATCAACTCCTGTTTGATCCAAAACTTGAAAACCTCTTACATCATTCCAAACACAAGATTCTGAAATCCCACTATTGCTAATATCCCCTTCCAACACATCTATATTGTACTGTTCTACATTCCTCCTAAGAGATTCATCAGTATAGCATTGTTTTTTCAATACTTCTTTTCTAACTTTACATATACGACATGGATAATTAGCTGAAAAACTCTCTACAAATCCTGTAATACTATGTATGCCCAAATTATCTCCTAAAATAATTGCCAACTCAAATTTAATATTTCCTTTAAACATTGGAATTTCAATATCAATACCACTATCCCTCAAATAATTTAGCTCGTCAATAAGTGGTCTGAATATTATATTATTACCAAATTTCTGCCTATCACTTGAATGAAATAATAAAGCTAAAAATATATTTTTAAGAGAAGATTGTTGATGGCTAGGTATTGTGGGAAGAGTCAAATAAACAGCCCCTAGTTTATGTACACCAGATTTACTTCCTAAAGGATTTCCCACCTCATAGTCGTCAAAAAATAAAAAATTGGTAAAACAAGCTGATTTTCATGAGTGTTCAATTTTTTTTTGCCAAACATTACCCTGAATAAAATTAACAACAATTGTGTCATAACTTTTAGTTTTGTTCATATACTCCAAAGTATCCACTAATACATTTTTTAGTTCTAAAAACTTTTTTAAAACTTTACGGAGAGGAATTAACTGTTCAATGCAATTAGGTGGAGAAATAGTAAAACAATTTCTATTTCTATTTTCATTTAATTGTTCTCCTATAGTAATTTCTTGTGGCAAAATAAATGTGCCTAGATCAGTGTAATATTTCATACGTTTGTATTCAGAACTAAAACATGTAAAATTGTTATCAATATTATTTATTTTTAAATTCAAGCTATCAACAACGTTAGTGGAAATACTGTCATCTGTGAGTAATTGTGAAGTAGTATTTAGCAATGAGTTTTTTATTCCTCCCACAATACAGTTAATACCTTCTACTACACTTTGTACAACATTTCGGGGAACTTGAGGATTTGAGTATAATGATGCTATAAGATTACTATAACGCGTTTCTATAGTTATTGATTGGTTATCAAAACATGTTAATACGTCCAAAGCTGGAGAGTTGGTAAATATAATATTATTGACCGAAGGTATAAAATCAGAAACCAAAGTACAATTATTTACAACCATCGATGTATTACTGATTAAATGTGAAGTACTATCATGATTTACAGTTTCACTCATATGAGTAGATAAATGTTTTTTAAAAGAATTAAGCAAATGAAAAGAACGCTTACAATCATTTTCAGCACATATATACATAGACAAATCATGTGTTGAATGTTTAAATTGAAAATGTTTATTTAAATTTTGAATAGATGACAAGAATTGTTTACATACAAAACAAATAGGCATATTTATAGCTTGGTATAAAAATTATGATAAGAATTGAATTTAAATTTTGTTCTTATACCTAAACTAAATAATATTAAATATTAAATTAAATTAAGACTTTTAGGCTAACTTTACAAAAATTAACTTTTTTTCAATAATAATAATGTATAAGAGCAAAATATTTAATACAATTTAAAATTAAGTTATTCTTGTATTCCAAGATCACTTATCAAAGAATTGACTGTTACATATTCTGTATCATAAGTAGTTTTGATTTTATAAAAAGCTTTCTGAATAAAAGTCCATATTGGTAAGAATTCAGTTGGATATTCTGCATTTAGAGCATGTATTACTTTAAAACAACAATCTACAGCAGATACTATAGAGTGTAACTCGTAAAAAGTATCATCTACAGTCACAAAGTATTGATTTATTTCATTAATTTTAGGACCCACTACAATTTAATGGTTGTAATGTAAGACCGAGTTTGACATATTATTTCTCCTTTCTTCTGGTTATCACTTCTTGTAACTCGGCTTGAGAACAAATATGAAGAATAAAGCCATCTCGCATCTCAATTTTCGATGGTCTCCGACAAACTGTATTCCCTTTTTTTCTTTTTGAACTAACTGGAGAAAACAAATTTTATTTTATTATTAACTCTTTGTTAATATCACAAAGAAATTGAATGTAATAGTTTTGAGTTTAATACATTTGAAAATATTATACATATACCTACGCATAATTCATATGTATAATATAATTAGAAGACAACTATCATCAGATAAATTAATATAAAATAAGGTACCTGCAGCTAAATCTAAGGACTCTTTAATGATATCCTTGAGTGTGGTATCTCTTAATGTAGTTGATGCTGTTTTAGCTAACTGTAATATTTTTGAATTGTAAATCGGAAATTTTTCGAATAAGCTTTCTTTATTTTATGGATAGATGTAATAGAAGTCTTTAAGCAACTGAAACATAAAAATGTTATTATTTAAAAATAATTGCACCTTCTAATAATTGATGTCCTATACAACAACCACAGTCATGTAAACCTTGTTTGTGAGCAATTTATATTTGTATAATATAATCAATGGCGTTAATAACAGTTAACTATAAAAAATTGTTAGTCAATTATTATTATTATTATTAGTTCTTTTTTATAACTTACAAGAGTATAACCTGATGGATTTTTTAGACATAGAAAATCTTTTATATAATCACCAACCGATCCTTTACTTTTTGCGCCTAGTTCTCCTTGAATTCTATATGATTCTGTAATACCCTCAGCATTTCCTAGTTACGCTTACGCTTATGCTTTTATATTGATAACCTTCACAGTAAATTATTGTATAGTATGTGTACATATTTTTGTCTATAAAAATTTATCTAATCTATTTTTATCTATATTTTTATATGATAGTAGTATAATGGTACCACTATAAGTAACATAAAGAATTTACAGTTACATTACAATGGAAATGGGGATTTAATGTTTAACCCAATTAAAAGTTCCTAGAAGAGAATCAAAAAATCTAACGAAAATATTTTATTTTCTAGCTAGTTCTTCCTTTGTACTTTTGCATCCACATAATATAGGTAATAAGGATAGGACTTAAAATATAATATTAAAAATTATTTTTTTACATTAATTATTTACATTTATAATTTAAAGTACCTACATAGGTTTTGTTCAAGATTGAAAGACCAAATAAAAGATTGTATATTGCAACATTTGTTACAAAAATAGATTCAAAATATTTGTATAAATTATTTACAATGTATAGGTTAGGTTAGAATAAACGTTTTAGGATAAAATAGTTTAAAGTCATTTTGATACCCCGACTACTAGATACCCTGATGACATTTTGATCCCCGGGATTTAAGTGACGGAGTTCTAGCTGGTAGGTCACCGGTGAACAACTACCTAGTAACAGAAGATCTTATACAATTGTCTGCAAATACTTATTTTAAAAAATACTCAAAGAAAATAATTGCATTGCAGAGACTAAATGTTAATTATGAATAATAACTAATTATTGTGAGCTATATAATAATATGTAATTATTATTAAAATTATTTTAAGAGTAGTACGCACTGATACTGTATATTTTACTTAATTTATAACTATTTAAAATGTATCTCTTGTAACATAGGGTGAAGTGGGATAATTGTAAATTGGGGCAATTGAAAAAAAAAATTATATAAATTAATAAGGTTATCATTTTTTTTACATTTTATCACAACAGTATGAAGGTATAAACGGTTTTAATGCTGGTTAGGTTAGGTTAAGGAAAAGGTATTGGTCACGAGGCAATCGCGACAGCTCGGAGGATTATGTTATCACTATTATTATTGTGTGATAATAATAATTGATATTTGATAAGTACTTAGAAAAACGCTAATAATTAGAAAAAATACATTTAATATTATAATATATTCAGTATTGGGTAAATTGATTTTAAAACGTAATTATGTTATATTACTCGTTACTCAGAGATTAATATAATTAAGTTACTTTACTCATTACGCAAATAGAAAAATAACTACGTTACATTCTTGTTACAAAAAAAAACTATTTATTTTTGATTTCTAATTAATTTATTGTCATTCTACAAGCGTCCTAACTAGAAATACATTATGCTGAAAATGTATAATTTGAATAAAATGTATAAAAAAAAAAAACCGATACATAAAGATATTAAACATGAAATACACTATTATATTCTACTATTTCTACTGTTGATTGATGGACAGACACTAAATTCTAAATTCGATTAACAGCTCTCAATCGTGTGTCTCGTTATAGTTTATAGAAATGAATAGTGAATAGAAACACAAGAATTAAAAACCAAACAGTCCATGAAATATATACATAAAAACTGTGAGGAAAACTATGTATGAGAAGAGACGAAAACATTACCCAACATTTCCTAAATCTTAGATGAAGCAATTGATCAACTAAAAAATTTGCATGAAGACGATTTTTTTCAATTTAAAGGTAATCAATTTGTCCATGTTTACGATGACAAAAATATTATTTGCTTAACAACTTCATCAAATATTAATCTACTCGCGGAGAGCACAGAGTTCTTTGCAGATGGGACGTTTGATTATGCACCTAGATTTTTTTTACAATTATACACTATTCACTGTTACAAAAATGGATTTTACGTACCACTCGTTTATTTCTTTTTGCCTGATAAATCAAAACAAACATATATTGTAATGTGGAGGTTTCTTTTGAAGATAAGTTTAAAACTTTCAAATCGTAGTTTTGTCGTCAAACAGTTACATTTGGATTTCGAAATTGGAGCACACGAGGCAGTAAGAAATATATTTCCCGGTGTAATTATTGAAACTTGCAGATTTCATCTTGGCCAATCATGGTGGCGAAAGGTAATATATTTAAACAATTTATAAAATCTCGTCTGTTTTTAATTAATAAAAAAATTTAATTAAGTATAATTTATAATGTAATATATTATTTTTAAATAAAACAGTACTAATAATAGTTTTATATTTAAAGGTAAACGGAGATTCACAATTGCGTGCAGCATATAATAATCAAAATGATGAACTATTGGTCAATGGTTAAAGTTGTTTTTTGGTTTACCGTTTTTACCATATCTGGAAATTTTTTTACTTTTTTTGACCTTCAATTTTTAACCGTATTATTGTGAATTTTCATAACATTTATGATCTTTGGGCTTGTTTATTTATTATTATATTATAAGCGCTTGACTTTAAATATTTATATTGCAGTAAGTTTGCCTAATGACCGAAAGTGTTATGAAGGTAAAAAGTATCCATCCTGATTTCATCCACCTGAGGTACCTTTGTAGACAAATTGTAGTTTGAAATATTAAAATATTAACTATTGTATTATTGTTTCATATTTCCAAATACCAATCAGTTAAAAAAGGGGGTTAAGTGGATGTCGCTCTGCTGTACAGTAGGTTACAAGTAGATCACTGTATAATGGATGGTATTAAATTTGAATTCAATGATATAATATCATTGTATACGAAAAACGATTCTGAGCGGAGACGGTATGTCAGTCTAGGATATTTTAAATTATATTGATATTGTTATTTTACGGTAGCTGCTAAGTTGAATTAATATTATTCATATTATTTAATTATTAACCTAAAACTATCAATGATGCTAGAAAAATATTTTAATATATTAGGGTGATTTTTTTATCGTTGAACACTCATTATTTCAAAAAGTATTTAATTTTTTTTTAATTTTTAGATTCATGCTTTTCTACAATTGTATAACATTTAAATTTTTTTCACCCCTATATTTATTAGGTAAACCACTATCAACTTTTGATTTTCAAATAGCAACCCATACACAAATTGTTAGAAACTAACAAAGCTATTTTTTTCATGAATTATCACGTTCAAATTTTCATTTTTCATTAATCCATTGGCGAGTTATAGCTGCCTAAAGTTGGGTGGTTTTAAAAGGTTTTACTACATAATCAGCACCGTCGGAACAAGAAGTCGAGACCAGTAGCTAAATAGTAATAAATTCGATATCGTTAAATCCACGATTGATAATCATTGTACTTTGTACCTATTATAATTTAAGGTCTCAAGGCATGCACGGCGCGCGGCGCACGCACACTGTGTTACGTACAGTTAATTAGAAACATCAAACAGTTATTAGTTATTACTTATTTACCAATAGATATGGTGTTCATAAAAAAAAAAAATCAATCCCATGAGAGAAGTAGACCGTTTCACGCATATTGACTAATCGGGGCCGTTGTGGCTCCATTTCCCCTACTATGTGACAGTCGGCATAGACGCAAGTATAGTAAATCACGCACTCGCAGACACCGCACGATTTTTGTTGTCGGTGACGGCGCACGATCGGTGGTGATCTGGCTGTTAAAGTGGTGGGAATGCGTGGAAAAATACCAATTTTGGTCGCCTCCCGGTCAACTTCTCTCTTGGGACGGAGGTATAGTACGGACAATGCTTTTCTATTTATAGACATTTTATTGATGTTCTTTTTATTATTTTTGCTTATGTCATTAACTTGTAATCTCAACTCGTGGTAACCATTCTTATCGTTCTGTACAATTTACAACCGTGGTCTAGTGTTTATCTGGTTCCATCGTAACAGTAAAGTAGGTGTAAACAATAATTAAACAGTATTATCACAGAAAAATAATATTATTATGCGTATAACTTTTAGAATATTATAATGGCGGTGATATTATTTAATATTTTTTATTTATTTTTTCATTGACTTTACCACGATCACGTTGTAGTTTTTGATGTTTGCCAAACATATCTGTCCGTAAGTATAAAATTTAAATAACTATTTGTAGAGCATTTACTAAATGTTTATGTCCTAGGTATAAAGTAACGAAAGATGTTATTAGTCTTCAAAACATGAAGAATTTTGATACAAGGTAATTTACAAATAATATACTTATATGTATAACTTAAAATACATATATTATGATATTAAATAATATTATTTCAAACTATATTAATAATTATTTATATTTTAATAAGTGTTCGAACTGTTTGCCATTTTCGGCTAAACAAAATGATAAACGCTTCATCACTTCAGTTGATGTAGCTTTACTTATCACTGAAGATTTAATATTTTTGCAGCATTCTGTTATTTTTGTATTGAGCTCTTCTACATTCTTTAACTCTTCTTTGTAAACTTCATTTTTTAGATAACCCCCAAAAAAAAAAAGTCCAAAACACTCAAATCAGGTGAACGTGGTGGCCATTGAAATTTGGGACTATGGGTTCCAAACCAGTTGTCCCCATAAAGTTTGTTCAAGAATGCACGTACAGCTAATGTATTGTGAGCTGGTGCGCCGTCTTGCTGCCATATTAAATCTAAGCGCTGTTGCAGTGTAATATTTTCCATCAAAATTGACAAATCTTTTTCTAATAAATTGAGATATATATCTCCGTTTAGATTATCTTCAAAAAAATATGGACTTACTAAGAAATTATCAATTATCTCACACCAAAGGTTAACTCCCCAACGAACTTGCTTATGAGTCTCACTAAAAAGGTGAGAATTTGAATCACTCCAAAAGTGATTATTATGATGATTTACAGTACCATTGTTGTGAAACCTTGCTTCATCAGTCCACATAATCTTTTTTAAAAAATGTGGATCTTCTTCTAATTCTACCATGATGTGAGCTAAAAAATTAACACGCCTTTCATAATCATTTGATTGGAGAAATTGAACAGGGGAATACAGGTATGCGTGATATTTATATTTTCTAGCAATTTTTTGAACAGAAGAATATGATATGTTCAATTCATCTAAAATTTAAAATGTAAAATCAACCTTTTTTAATTTTATTTTATAAATATAGGTACCTGCTACAACTCTCAAGGATGTTTGTGGATTTTCATTGAACTTGGCCAACACTGCAAATTAATTTTCTTCATTGGTTACCGTACAAATTCTACTTTTTTTTTCTCTGGAATCCTCCAAAATGTTGTAGATTTTTATACAAATAAGGGAACAACGAAT
Organism: Nasonovia ribisnigri; assembly: GCA_027563435.1. NCBI lineage: Eukaryota > Metazoa > Arthropoda > Insecta > Hemiptera > Aphididae > Nasonovia > Nasonovia ribisnigri. Next base: position 14,050 of record JANEHU010002125.1, read on the forward strand.
GTGCCGGACAAGGGCGATCTGCAGGATACCGATTTTTATATAATCTATACATATTTAATAAAATATTGGATGTACAAACATTTTTTATTTCAAAGATACATTTTATTGTTATTTGTGATTTTATTTATTTATGTTGTATACTCAAATGTAAAAAAAATCAATAAAACTAATATACATATATGTATATGTATAAACCTTGTTGCAGCTCTAGTTGTTCCCGGTTTCGTTGTAACAAGCCAACATGTCAATCTTTTCTTCATTCGAATAATTCATTTAAAAATTAAGAAAAAAAGTTATTTTGTAATTTAATAAATTAACAAGGTGTACTACTAATAACTGTAGGACTGACAAATTATTTGAGAATAACCATTAATATTATCAACATTGGGAATTTCCTTTATTGTGGGTAATATTTGTAATACATAATTAAAAAAACTATGGAACAATTATTTATATTACAAATTAAAATTATACAAATAAACAGTATTGTATTTTATACAAATAAACATAATTGTATTTTGTACAAAAAAATTATAATATTTAATATTAATTAATTTGTATGAAAAATATTTATTTTAAAAATTAATTTTATAAACAGACAAGAGGATTAGATATGAAAAAAAAAAATAGTTTATCTATATCTTACAAGATACCTAATGTAGTAAAGTTGTTGTTATTTAGCAAATTTTATCTGTTATACTATAATTGTACATGTTTCTACCCTCCATAGTTTGGTAATTAAGATAAATGTATCATTGTAAGACAGACATCAGAGTTTCATTTTAAGCTTGACTGTACATGGGGAATATTGTTTTCTTTTACTATCGTCCATCAGTTTAAATATTTTTGAAAATGTCGGTTACTTCAACTGAAAGCAAGTTAGCGGATCACAAGTATGTGTTGGGACGTTACTTGTACTATAAAACGCTGTCTAAAGATCTATTAAAATGCAATGAGGAAAATGAACAGGTAATTATTTTTTTTTAAATATCCAACAAATTATAATGATACAAAATACTAAAAAAATATAACTGTCTGAATATCAGAATATGAATATAATATGATTCCTTTACCATTGAACACTCAGTAGTTTATGAGTTATAAGTATCTTAAGTTTAGATGAGCGGAGTAGTGTACAAACATTTCGAGGGGTAACCCCGTACCACTCTACTCCACTCATCAAAACCTTAAATATAACTTATAAACTACTTGCCTTAAATTAAATTTTAATGTACCTATCGAAATATTTAGAAAAATATTCTGTTTTAGAATATCAAACTAAAACTACATGTTGTCATTCAAAAAAGTAAAAAACTTAAAAAATTATAAGGATAAAAAATATTTAAAAATATAATTTTTAAAAAAAACATTGTTTTGTAAACGATTTGAAACTATGTAAGAATATGTATATTTTCAAAAACATTTACGCTTTTTGAAATAATGAGTGTTCAACGATAAAAAAATCACCCAACGTATACGTCATATAAGAAAAATATTTTAATATTAAATTTTTTAGAATCTTCAATTTCTGCATTATCTAATGCATAATCTCAACCATTAGTCGTACGCAGAAAGCTAATAGGTGGTACACGATGAAAATCTCCCTAAAAAATTAGAATGAAACATTATTAACATTAAATATATTATGTTTTATTTGGTGGTGTGGAGGTCGTTTGTAATCGTAGCAATTAATATAACGATAATCAACGACATAAACGTTATTAATAAGTAAAAAAAAACTAAAAAGTGATCAGGTGGTACGTAAAAATGTAGAAACTGCACAGGTGGTACACAAATATAAAAAGGTTGAGAACCGTTGGTCTAATTCACTTCTTGTACTTATACATATATGTAGGTATAAATATGTCTTGCCTTCCTTTACTTAGAGAGCTGCAATTTTATATTATTTTAGGAACTGCACGTGACTAAAAAGAAATTGGAGCTCAAAAATTTAGAACTAAACGATGGTATCAGCCATTTAGAAGAAAAAACAAAAGAGATAGAAGACATGAAGCTTGAAATGGTAATTAAACAAAATAAAGTACCTATCTTGTTTATGGTTATTTACATACAATGTTAGGCTGGTACATATTATAGTCGTACACATCTTTATCATGACTGGGTAGTAGGAACGTAATATGTAATATAAAGATCATGGTATTTTAATAATTAATAAAATATGTATATATGTATATTAATAATTTAGCAAAATTTGAAAACTGCCATGAATAAAATGAAAAATGCGTATGAGAATGTTGAAGAAGAAAACAGAATTTTTCAAGTGAAATCATTGATTTGAAATCAAAATTGGTAAGTTATAAATACAATTGATATACTTAACTAAGTAATTAATCATACTATGTTTTTATACATAAAGGAAGAAATTTCTTTATCAAATGAGGCAAAATTACTGGCCCTTGAATGTATTCAAAATGACAGCAAGAAACTGCAAGTGGTCCAAACTTCAGATGATATAGTTAGTGCACATGTGCAACCTATTTGAAAATGTTGATGATAAATATTTATTTGTACTATTGCATAATTTTACTAGTGTGATTCTTGGTGGTGTCCCAAACATTTTGATTTACTAAAAAACAATAAAGGACAAAGTTGAAGTGGATATGGCTCTTAAACGCCAAAAGTATTGGTGTAGACAAGGACAGGTAATTTATTCTTGTATTGATGATCATTAGACAACTTACTAATGTCTGAGTCACTCATTATCTAATTATTTCGAAAAATTAAATATAGTTTTTTAATAAATACATAAAAACTTTTCAGATAAGGTGTTGCATATTTGATAGAAAGACGGGAGCGGACAAGCATACAGAACCACCAGATTGTTGGGTTGAATACATTAACAACCAAAAAATAAATGATTTTCCTGATTTGAAATCATTAAAAATATCAAACAATTGTATATCTTCAGATGAAGAGATATAATTTTTATTGATTAAAAAATTCAATATTTAATACATAGTTTATTTTATTATAAACAGTGTTACCTTACAGCTCTTAAAAACATTGTAATTTATTTACAGTGGTGGCTTGAATAGCTAGTACCAATACTAATGACTAAATTTACTAAATATGGAAGGTGTGAAAGAAGCTAATTAAATTGTATGTAAAAACTCATTTTGATGTCATGAACAGGGTTTGAGACAGATATTAGCTTAATACTGATATAATATCAAATTGTTACAATAGTAATTTGATTTTAACTTTAATTTTTTAAAAAAATTATTTTATAATGAAATGAGAATAAATAAAATAAATACAAAGAATCAAACAATTTTTTAGATGGGTTCTTTATGACACGTTTTAGTTTTTTAATATATATTTTCTACTTTAATGTGATGCAAGTGATAACCATTAACAAAAACTAAGGAGATTATCCATTTTTTAGATTGTTTAATTTTGGTTATTTAAATGATTTTTTTTTAGCGTTTGATTTGAGGTTTCTTTTAGCCTTGAACCCTGTTCACGACAAAATTTCTCACATTTTATACTGATATTATTATGAACCATTAAACAATTTTACTTAAATAAGCCCAGGACTATGAAAAACCTATTTCAAAATGATGATACAGTTTAATCTAAATGTTCGTTTTGCAGTTAATATGCAAAATATGAGTAAAGATAAAACATGTATTCAAAAAATTAAAACAAACTTTTCAATCACCCCAGACTTAAAAAGCAAAATTTAAAAATGGTGTTAATAATATTCTAACTTGAATTTAGTACTAATTATTATTTGGTGACAACACCAATCATTGACACAAATTATTTAGTATTTAATATCATTATGACATTATACAATGTAGCACAGTAGACTAATGTTTTTGGATGTTTAGATTATTATATCTTTTTTGCTAAAGGGCTTATCCGTAAAAAAAAATTTTAAAATAAAAAATAAAAATAAAATTATCATTAATCACATAGCCACCTAAAAATTCTTAATTTGATTTAGGGCATAATCTACATATTAAGCATAAAATATATATCTATATCTATGTATATTATCTTAGTATTATATATGTATATTATTATTATATATTATCTTATCTAAGTTGTAATGATTGATGTTGTCACCTAATTTAAATTATTTATAAACTAGCATACAAATTATAAAGCTTTAACATTAGCACAATTCTTAGTTTTCAATACATTGTTATTATTTTTTTTTTTCATTCCGAAGATCGGTTAAATGATTATTGATGTTCCTCTCCACTTACATTCATCTTCAACTCCCAGTATGTTCCTATTCTGGTAGCTTCCATCACTTGCTTCAGAAATGGAGTTCTAGGAATTCCTCTTCCAGGTTTCTTCCTTATTACGTGTCCGATCCATGCTTTTCTTCTCAATCTTAGCATATTCCATATTGATTTTTGGGTATTCTTCTGAAAACCTCAACATTTTTAATTTTTTCTGTCTATTGAAATTTTAGTGTTTTCCAACACCATACTTTAAAAGCTTCTATTTTGGCTTTCTCAGTCTTCAGTATTGTCCAAATCTCTGCTCCATATAGATCTAAATTCCACACAAAGTCTTTTATAACCGATTTTCTGCTGTCCAAACTTATTCTATTTGAGGTAAAAAGATTAATTTTTTTATAGTAGGCCTGTTTGGCATGCGCTATTCTACATACTGGATCTGTACGACTTTTCCCATCGCTTGTGATTGAATAGGTATGTGAAGCTTAAGTGTTCTTTAAGCGTGTCGTTCATTTTTTAAAACATGTTAGTAATGTCTTTTTCACTTTCTGCGATTACAACAATATCATCTTTTCAATAAATATCATTGGTACACGGAAAAAAATAATTTGGTTATAGTAAATAGTTGGAAATATTTTGGTTGGCTTAACAATACACAAGATTACACCAACTAAGACTTTACGTTGAGAATACCAAAAGTAAATAGTTGGAATTTTTGGCATTTTCAATATAATTAACGGTAATTGCAACTATATTTTATAGTTCGTAAAATATTTAACCATAATGAATGGTTCGATTGACAATAAAATAATGTTATTACTTATTTCAACCACAACTATATGGTTAAAAATATTGAAATTGATAAAAATAGTTTTAAATATAAGATTGATTATAAAAATCCTATGGGTAAATCCCATCTCGTGTCAACAATACATGGGTGGGTGGTGACGGGGTGAAACAATTATTATTATGTTGCGATACTGGATAATAACTAATACAGAAATACACAAAATTATTGTTGTAATGTTGTTGTTGTAGTCATCTGTCGTTGTAGAATCCAGCTGCGTAGTCACCAGTCTGTACACACCGCTATTATATTTGTAAATTCTAAAATATATTATAACTTGTAAGTTGTAAGTACGTATGTTTCTACGACACTAGTCGAACTAGTGTTCTAGACTTCTAGTATTGTCAGTGTCACGTCCTAAATATGAGTGATTTATTTGTGTATAACATATTAAAGGAACTTAACATTTCTGAACACATCATTCAAAATTTCAAAGGTAAGTTGCTATATTATATTATTTTGAAATATTATAGATTAATTAATTTTAAATCTTGATACCTAATTCTCATTTACCACTTATATAGCCACATTTAACAGATGTATTAAGTAATGTATTATTTATATAGTAAGAAAAGCGATTTTACTTATTTTCTTACTCATGAAAACTAACAGTTATTACTTCTTCTTATTATTTGTTGCACGCCTATGATTTGGTATTATATTCTATACACTATAGTAGTATAGTACTCTACGGTAAATAAGCAATAGGCTCGGCAATAGGTATAGCCTATACCTTATATAATAATTAATATGTTTAAACACTTTGGTATTTAATAAATAATTTCAAATACCCATATAATATTTATTTAAGAAGACTTACACCCATATGCTTTGTCTCCATCTTCAAACGCATAAAATAGAAAATTGTATGTTCTGAATAATCCATTGAACTCAAACATTGAATAAACCATTAACTCATATAAAAAAAAAAAAAAAGTATGAGATTCACTAGATTATATTCTTTATTTTAAATTTGATAATACCTAGGTCAATTCAATGTAATATTAAACATAAAAGAGTTAAATGGATTATACAGCATGTACAATTGGTTATTTTAAGTGTCTGCAAGATGTATGCGGCTATATTATCCTCTTAAATGTAGGAAACATTTTTAATTTAAGGAATCAAAAAGTACCTAGATACCTACCTACTTTATGTCCTAATCTATGTTATGTATTATGATACTCATTGTACCTTATAGTTTTATTAGGTATAAATATTTTCCTAGATATTAATTTGAATTAATTTTTATTGAAATTTTATTAGATAATGAAATTGATGAAAGTGCTTTTAGAAGTTTAACCGAGTCTATGGTTCGTGAAATTGTTTTACCGATAGGACCTCGATCAAAAATTTTTAAAAAAATAGAAGAATTGAAAATTTCTTCAAACTTGGTAAGTTTGTATTCTATACTGTTATGATGTTTATTATAATTTGTAGGTACCTATTATATTACTAAATTTGTGTTATCAAATATGATAGTTGGGTTAGTATTTTTACTATTTTTACAAGATTCAAAAAGGATATCTTGGCCTGAGTTTTAGTTGTCATTTAGATAACATAATATAATATTTAAAATAGATCATTAAATTATATTACCTACCTACAATTAATTAATATTATTTTATTTTACAGACTGATTCGTATGTTACTAGAAATAAAGTTGATTTGTTTTCTGATAAATATTTGTTTGATACGCCATGCATTTTACCCATCAATGTAGATCATACAAATCCTGATCAAATAATGCCATTATTACAATACATCTATGCTTATGATTTTCAATTAATTTCACTGTTAATTACCTATTATAATATATAATAATTACCGTTTGGAATAGGCATAACCTACCTTATTAGTGCTTTTTTTACGTGAACCACCTAATATTATGATTATAATATTAGGTGAATACTTAATCAAATGTATTATATAAATCCATATATTTACAAACAAATGTATTTAATATAGGTATATAATCATTATATTAATAATTTTATAAATTGTTTATTATAATAGATACTTAGATTTACGCAATTTAATATAGTTTGAAATTTAATCATATGCTATAACTTTCAGAAGGTGCCTTAAATTTCTATTTAAAAAATTATAATTTAACTAGCATTGTTTTTAGCCCTCAGCAGGTAACACCTTAATGAACCTTGATTCTATGTCAACAGTTGACATTAATACACCAAGCACTAGTTATAATAATAATAATGTCCAATCTTTGCCTACTGAAAATGTGATGTTTTCCATTGATGATTCAACCTTAGTTCAAAGTCTCAGTGATACTGTATGCATTTTTGTCTTAATAACTTATAGCTAAGTATTCTTGCTTTAAATTGAATTATTCATTTTTTTCTGAAACAGGTTAAGTTAAAAGATATATTGTTGAATTATCACGATGGTCAAATGATTTTAGACAGTTATGAAAATCAAAATGCGTTGAATGGCAAATTGAGAAATAAATTAAGTCATTTGATAATAAGTCATTCACTTAAAAAAAGTATAGAAAAAAAAATATCTCGAGAAAA
>JANEHU010002126.1:0-14348 GCA_027563435.1 Nasonovia ribisnigri
TTCAATTAAATTTTTAAAGTAAATATAAATAATAAATAATATAAATATGACGTTATGTACGCGATCTAAACGGCTATTGGCATTGTTATTATTAATAAGAAGAAAGAAAAAATATACATTAAAGAAAACTAAACTTTGGGTAGGTACATTCTATGAATCGAACACGATCAGAAAACGGAGAATTCAAAAAATTATGTGTTGAACTTGAATTATATCCAGATCGATATTTCAATACCTTCAGAATGAACAAAGATCAATTCGATATATTATACACACTTTTAAAAAACTCGCTTTCTAAAAATGATACAAATTTTAGAAAAAGTATACCCGCTAAAGAACGACTTGTAGTCACATTAAGGTAAGATACGTATTTATTATTTTATTTTTAATTTATTATACATTAGTTGTAGGTATATAGGTACATAAAAAAATTAAATAATGATTAATATTAAATATAATTATATAAACATAAAAATTTATTAGAATTAATAGAAGTGTACCCATTAATTTTGCGAAGAATAATGATTATACTCATGAAACCCATTGTCCGCGACCGACATATTACTTTGAGAATAATCCATTGCTGATGATTTTGCTTTGTTAAGAGGAGTTAAAATCGGTGCAAACAGACGAGTAGGTGGAATGCCCTGAGTTGCTTGAAAAAGGCGAATTTGAATAATTATTTCCAAACTCAACATCAAACAAAACTTGTTGAATTTTTATTTTTGCAATAGCATTTTGTTTTGGTGTCATACATTTTAATGTCGGAAGATAACTTAATAGAAATTGTTCATCTGCATCATGTTCTTTAGAAATAATATTCAAAATTTGTTTATCAATATTATCTTCTGGTGCTTCATTTTTACGCTTTTTAGTAGCTGAAGAACATTTATTTATACGTAATTTAATGTTATGTTCAATTTGTTCATTGCAACGTTCTGGAGTTGTTGACACTTCATTAATAATATCTGATTCTCTTTCCGGACTGTTAATTCTTTATTGATTACAGATTTCAGAACTTGAATAATTCCCAATAGTCCTATAACATATTAAAAATAACGAAGTTATTGATTATTTAAAATAATTTTGATTGTTACGCAAAATAATTTAAAAATTTTAATTAAAAAAAAAAAATTATAAACTTACTCTCTAAACTCTATATTATATGGAATCAAAAATGTCATTTGTGAATAATATGACCATTTCGATTTTTTCCCTCCTCCAGAACCACTAGGTTGCTTTTGACTTTTATGCATTTTTATAAAAGTATCTCTCAATGACCGCCATCTCTTTTTTACTGTATTGACATCTACAATTTATTATAACATATAAATAAATTATTATGTTTTTATATTGATTGGTTTCCTAATTTACTTTTATTAATTTCGTTTTATAGATATTTAGCAACCGGTGCATCATTTCGGGATTTAGCATACCGATTTCGACTTGGGGAATCAACCGTTAGTAATATTATTAAAGAAACATGTAATGCCATTTCAAGTGTACTCAAACCATTATTTATGCCACAAATTAACACCGAAGAAAGTTGGAATAAAATAGCTCATCAATTTTATTCTAAATGGAATATTCCAAATTGTGTTGGAGCTGTCGACGGAAAGCATGTTTCAGTTTTTTGTCCAAAGAAATCGGGCTCTTTATATTTTAATTATAAAGGTACATTTTCAATCGTACCTATGGCAGTAGTTGATGCGGATTATAAGTATATTATGACAGATATAGGTGCGTACGGACACAATAGCGATGGTGGTATATTTTCACATAGCAATTTTGGAAAATTATGGTTGACAGATAATCGTTCAACTTTAAATGTCCCGGAATTAAAAAAGTTACCAGGTACTGAAATAAGTGTTCCATTAGTTTTAATTGGAGATGAAGCATTTCCATTAAAAGAAAATATATTAAGGCCTTTCCCTGGAAAAAAATTTATCAGAACGTGAACGAATAACAAATTATCGAATATCTAGAGCTCGGCGCGTTGTAGAAAATGCTTTTGGCATTACAGTACATAAATGGCGAGTGCTTCTTAAAAAAATTGAAGTTAATGCAGATTTTGCAACAAGTATTACATTGGCATGTTGTATTCTTCATAATTTTCTAATTGTTGAAAAAAAAGAAACACCTTATGACATTTCTGAAACGACTGAAACCCACACTACAATAAGTGAAAATCAACAATTACATACAGTCAGATACAATAGACCAACTAAACGTGCAATGGATGTACGAAACCATTTTGCTGATTGGTTTATTTCACCTGCCGGAGAAGTTCCATGGCAGTATGAATATATCAATAAATAATATACTCAATTTGTGTTTTATTAAATATATCAATGAATTAAATATAATTATATAAATATAAGTTGTTAGGTAATAACATTATTATTTTATATATTTGTTTAACTTGTACAATTAAAAATATTATTGACAAACATTCATATATTCATTATACTTATTGATATGCGGATATGCCATACCAAAAAAAAAAAAAAATGTAAATAGTATAAGTGATTTTTATTATTTTTATTTATTTTATTTTTATTTTCATTAAAAATATTAAAAACTTACCGTAATTTTTAAGCTCATTGGCTACTTCCTTCCATATTTCTTCTCTATATGTGGCATTCTTATAAGTTCCCAAACTTTTGTCATACAGTACTGGCCTCTTCTCGACTTCAACTATTAGCTGTTCTTCCATATTTAAAAAAATATTTGTAATAATATATATTTTTTAAGGAACTACTGGACCACACTTCTTAAAACTTAAAATGTATATTATGTTCGTATGACACAATATTTTAACTACGTTCAAAGTAACGGACTAAAATAGTTTTGTCCGTAGTCAAAGTATGGGTATCTACTATCTACTGATTATATCATTGGGAATACTGTGTTGATTACAAATTGTGAAGATAAAACTATTTTAAAATATTAATAAAATATGGTTCTATTCGAATGTCGACGCATTCAACTGATAGCAATTTTATATCGTACGTCGACGCGCCGGACGGACGTACCCGACTTTTGACGCGTCGTACCTAGTGTGCGGATTCGTATTTGAATACGTTAAATTCAAAAAGAGTACGTTGACGTACGTCATCGCAACGGACGTCGACGTATTTAGTGTGGGAAGGCCTTTAGTGGTTGCATCTACTTTGTATTTTCATCCGTTAAAATGTCAAAAATCAACCAGTTTAAACTAGTTGTTACGAAAGGTACCTACTCACGTAACAAATTACGTGTCTGATTTTGACGACCATGTCGATGGCAGCGTTCTTTTTTTGTAAGATGTGTGAAGTGTAAGAACCTATGTGCAGATTATACATTAGATATGGTAGACAGATAGATAAAACTAGTATAATACATTATTACAGTTATTTTTTGAGTAGTACCTATAGTGCAGTAAAGAAATTCCAAAAAATGTTTTACTTGTTTTGAACTGCTTACGGGCATATTCAGTTTCCAATATTTTTTGTTATTTTTTCCACGAATGTCAATAAAATTTTATTCGTTTTGTAAAAAAGCTTGAAAATTTAATGCAAGGATCCTAATATATTAATTCAATGAATGTTGAAAAATATTAAAAATCCATGGTCAAATTATTTATTTTGAGCTAGAAATTCATAAAAATGTTATTTTTTAATATAATATTTGAAAATGTAATTGAAGATTTCTGATAAGTATGCCTACCTTTTTCAAAAAAAAAAAATTTCTACAAGAAATTCAAATTAAATTTTTATGAACGTTTGAAGTTCAAATTTTTCCAAGATTAGATATTTACTCGACTTCTCATGTAACGTTTTTCTTATTTTGCTGCACCTAATTCAAAAATGAATAACTTCTGTTTACAATATACCTTTAGATTCTTTTTTTATAAATTTCAATAAAATTGTATTTGTTAGGTCAAAAAGCTTGAAAGTTTAATACAAGGTTCCTGTTATATCGTTACAATAGTAGTTGAAAAATATTGAAAATACATAGGTACAATTTTTGTTTTATAATCATTTAAAGTACGATTTTTGATATAATTTATCAAATTTAAAAAAGATTTTGTACTTAAAAATTGATGAAATTTTCAACTTTTATAGCTAAGGATTGAAAATTTAGAACAAGGTTCTACACAACTACACAAGTAGGTTATTTTGTAGATACCTAACTAAAAAATCTCAAAAATATAAACACACATTTTTTTTATAGTTATTTTATGATAAAATTGGCATGAAATTACATATTGGATAACCACGAATATTTTAATTATTTTAATAATTTAATAATATTTATTCTACCATATTAACTATAAGAAATAATAAAAATAATAGGTTTTAAAAATTATTTTATCGTTGGCTGACTGAACGCTCGTCTTAGCTCAGAATCTTTTTTCGTATACAATAATATTATATCATTGAATTCAAATTTAACACCATCCATTATAGAGTGACCCACTTGTAACCTACTGTACAGCAGAGTGGCATCCACTTACCCACCTTTTTTATACTTGAAATAATTTTCAAAATATTTTTACTCGGTTTTAAGCTATTTACGGACTTTTTCAGTTTGATGTATTGATTTTTTCAGATGTCACTAAAATTTGTTGTTTCTATAAATGTCAAAACATTTTATTCGTTGTATTAAATAGCATGAAAATATAACATAAGGCACTGATATATTATTATACATACAAATATTATATATACAAGCATTTATTCATAAGCATTTAAAATTTTAATTTTGATAAATATTATCAAATTGAAAATTGATATTGTAATTCAAAATGTATACCTGTACTGTTCAACTTGAATAGCTAAGGATTGAAAATTTACAACAAGGTTACACGTAAGTAGTTAAATCAGTAACGAAAAAATATAAAAACATGATATTTTTTTAGTTATTTTATGTTCAAATTAATTTACTTTTTTTTTTATTTTTATGACTCATAAACTGTCTTCGCTCAGAATCTTTTTATATACAATTATACCTACCTCATACCTATAATGTATCTGCATATTGAATTGAATTTAACACAATAACACATATGAAATTACTACAATTGTGCGTATTTTATCTGAGTTAATTTGGTGGAAAATAACTGGGCCGTCCCAAGGGGTGTGTTGGAATTGTAAGGCTCCCCTCAATAAACAAGTTTATCAGTTGGAACATATGATGTTGAGACACAGAGACGGCAATTAAACAACTTTATAATATAAAATTTTAATTATTAAATAATACTTTTATAATTATAATATATTATAAGTAGGGCTCTGAAGTTGCATATTATTCAATATTCTATTAATTTAAAGCAAGGAAGGAATCCGAGTTATAGAAAGGACGGTGAGTATAAAAAATATTTTTTTTTGCGTATATCGTATATTAAAGAGGAATAGTGCATATTTCTAGATTTTCATATTATGTATACAGAGTGGTACCTATAAATACCTATAAATTAAGATAGAGTGTTGAAAAATGCGATATTTACGAATCAACTATTTTAAAACTTCCGACCGTCATAAAAATGGCAATTTTGAAGATGTCAACAAACTGTAAAGTTGTTCAGAAAAAATAAAGAAATCGAAATCCGGTCTCCAAAATAGTGGTTGCTATTTAAGAAATTTTGTTTTACTGCGCATGCGCTGATATAAAAAAATTAAAAAATTGAATTAATTAAAAAAATATGTATTTATAAGTCCTATATGCAGTATAAAAACCCCGAATCAAATTCAAGGTCACACGATCGAAATACGTCCTATTACCTTTAAAATTGAACACACGGTATAATACTTACAAATACAATATTTTTTTTTTAAACATAACTCTTTAAAATTTGAGCGAAGCGATGATTGTATTAATTTTACAATGATGTGTGTTATTTTTTTGGTTTTTTTAAATATATGTCTGTAATCAATGTTTGAGGCAGTCCAACTGCTTTGGTTTTCTTCAGTAGTATTTTTTTAATAGGACACCTTCCCAAGTCAAGTTATTCAATTTGGGAGGTCTGTTTCCAATATTTTTAGTTTTTTTTTGTTTATATAATTAGATATCATAAATTGTTTTTTTCTATAAATATCAAAAAATTGTACTCATTTTGTCAAAAAACATCAACATTCAATACTAGGCTATTGATATATTGTTATATATGACAATATCATATATAAAAGTTCGAATTCTGACAAAATGTGTAACATTAAAATAACAAAAATGATTTTGTAGTTTTAAATGTATAAAATATTAACTTGTAAATTTACTTAAAAATTAACAAGAAGTTTCGGTTATTTTATATTCAAATTTGGATGAAATTAATGGGTACTTGAAACTTTTAAAGTATAATTTAAAAACAGTAATCCCTCTACGGTATTATTAATAATAACAATTTTTAAAAAGTTAGAGAAGTTGGCACCATTCTGCTGTACACTAGTTGCCATGAATTTTATTCTTATGAATGTGTTATATTTGAATTAAAACATAATTCATTGCTTACGAAAAACAATTGTGTGTGAAGACTTTGAGTCAGCCCAGCATATTTGTATAAATACTCAAATTTAATAGTAAAAAAAAAAGGATAAAAAAAATCGAATAAACTGCTCATGGTTACAATAAATAGCGTCCCGATGGATTTTTGTTTTTGATAGAGGTAGACATATGGTTGGGAACCTTATATTAAATTTTCCAATGTGAGCTATGAAAAGACTTGAAAAATGCACAAAATTTGAAAATAGTTTAAAAATTATTATGGCTCTAAATTGCTCCAAAAGGGTCAAACAAGTACCCACTAGCTCACCATTAATTTTATCTTGAACCAAACAACTTTTTATTTATGAAATAGAATCTACATTTCATGTAACAAAAAGCACAAGAATATTCCAGTTAAGAAAAATGCATTTTTTTAACTTCATATTTTGATATACGAAATGACTAATTACCATAATATATACATCATTATGAAAAAAACAAATTGTAATATAAAATTATAAATCACAAAACGAAAACATACACAACAATTCACAACATTTGAACGGTTTTGTACAAAATCAAAATAACTTTATTTTCGTCCATAAACCATGACGACGAAGTGGGAAAAAATACATCATTTGATACTTAAATTAAATACTTAATAACTAATTATGAATTAGTAACATATCGATTTACAAACCATATTTTCAAGAAAATATTTTTCTATAAATTATTTAAAACTTACCTTATACTTAATTTAAAGAAACAAATTGGAAGGATTGTATGCAGTTTTCTCATCAGAAAACCTTGTTGTTTTTAATTTTAATAAACCAATAAAAACAACAAGAATTTTCCTTGGAAAAAACACATATATCTAAAATATTTAATTTTTTTAACAGTGTAAAATGTAATGAATAAGAGACAAAGAACAACATAAATCATCATTGGAAAATTAACATTATTTTAGAAAAAATTATAACACAATACAAAACGTTTGAAATGGTCTGTAGGTACAATATCAAAAAAACAACATCAATAAAACGGTTAAGATTACATTATATTGATTCAAATAATTACGAGTTTATTATATTTATGGAAAAATGACATTAGGCATAATAGAAAGTATAACACACTATGTGTGTTTTTTTATGAAAAGTTTTGAAATATGAAATTATCTGGTTTTTGCACGGATCTCTTTACTTAATCTAATAGTAATATTCAGAATATTATGTACTACGCAAAATTCTTCTTAAAAAACTTTCCTTAAACTTAAATCTTGTAACTCATATAAATAAACAAACTGGACGAATTGTATGCGATTTACTCCCCAGAATTGCATGCACATTTTAGTTGTGAGAGATGGGAGTCGCTTTGCTGTAGAGTAGATTACAAGTGGCTAGTATGTCACTGTAATGGATGGTTGTTTGGGCAGCAGGTCCGAAGTCAAATATAACGGTTTCCAGCTACTGTTATGTTTATTAGGACGGACTTGGACAGAAGATTTGACGTAAAGGATGACTACGATGATGGATAACAATAAATGTCTTAGAATTCAATATTATTATGCACCTTATAAATATAGACAAAGTAATGGCAGGGGGGACTTATTCTAATTAAGTGACAGTTTCATTTATTTTAACTATACACAAATATTTATATTTATATATGATGAATATGATACATTTAATGGGTACGTTACGTGTCATTGGATAGTGACGGTTATCGACTATGTTGAGCCGTGAAAAGGTTGATGTTGTGATCTCCCGGCCTGTATGACGGCGGTTAGGTTAGGTTAGCCTATCCGTCGACAATCGTACCGATTTAGCACCGCGAACAACAACCAGTGCTATGCATACGAATGACATGGTGGAGTACGCTTGTTGCGTATATACTGTTCGGTGCTGGGCGTACCAACGATTCGATTGATTCGGCCCACTGTACTATAAACCGACGAGTGCAATGATAGCGATATCCTTATTGGGTGGACTTGTGGCACTGCGGCGATGAAAGGAATGAATTATATTTTCACCACAAAAGCTCATACAACTGAGGTTAGCACCCACGATTCTCACCTCCTCACTGGATATGGGTATTACAAAGTAAATGAAAATACAGTGTTTATAATTGAACAAATTAAAATGTATTAAACATTCTTACTGACTGGTAACCTTAAAATAATGACATACAACTAGAATGGATATTATACATCGAACACGCCGCATCGACGCATCGTGTATATTGCGAGTGCACGGAGCTAATGCTAGCTACACGACACCATTGACCTGGGGTGTCACGAAACTGATCACCAACATTTATGTATGCAATGGGTGGAATAAGAACCTAACAACAACGTAAAACTTTTGACCGCGGAGAATTGGACGCACGTAAAACGACACCGGTTCGGACCATGGATGGTGGCTCACTTAAAAAAAATATGACGACAACGATATTTTCATATAACCGATCGTAGTAGTCCGATATCATAGATTGCGTAACACCGTCGCCGCATAGTGGTCTGAAATACAATTTTAGGTGGAAAAAATTAATACCTCTTCGTTTAGTTTAAATGATTGTTTAATACATCAAAATTACAAGTTTTGAGTATGCTGATTCCAATTCGGTATCGGTTTTGAAGTTGGCCCAAAGGAAGGGTGGCTGGGGGAAATTTATTGAAGTATTTAAAAATGTGTGTAATTTACATCAACTTATATGTTTAAATTGCTGCTGAATTCAAATCTTGCAACTGTTTTGAAATAGGATCTTTAAATGAGAAGCTAGGTTGTGTTTTTATAAAAGTGTGCAAAAAATATATTATATAGATTATTTAGATTTAAATTTCGTCATTTTCTTCGCCCTTCATATTCTCGACGTTTATTTATGCTCTTACTTCGCTATCCAACAACATCTTTTTTTTTTTCTGTGCTTTGCGTATTGAGGAAGTGTATGGATCTGAAGAAACTAATTAAAAATGCAGAACATCTTCATTTTGAACTAATCTACTAAATTTTCGTGAATGATGTTCACGATATTTTTTATAATCCTTATTTCTGGCCTCCTGGGCTTCCTCTGAAAGTTGTCCTAAACAAATATTTTCATTAATAATTTATAATGTTATGTTATTTGTTTTGTATATTTTACCTATAGGAAGTAACGCAGATTCAATAACAATAGCTCCATGTATTAAAATTGTATGGACACTAGCTGTCATATAATACCAAGGATATAGTTTAATATATAGTTTTGCTGTATCCATAGTGTACTGTTGGAATGCATTTATATTAATTTCATAATAATCGCCATCGATTTCAAAATAGTTTGAAAATGCTCAGAAATAATGGAAACAAAATTACTATTTTAACTCAAATTACCAACTCCGTTGTGTGAAAATCGTAGAAAATCTTTGAACTAACTGGTTGGTTTTAGTTCAGAATAATCTTTTCACTTAACGAGAGAAATTATATTATATTATACATATATATATATATATTATAAATAAAATGGCTAAGATAATTATTTTATTGTTTAAATTACATTTAAAAGTATAACTTTATTTAAAGTTGAAAATTATATGCTAATCCACGTATATAATTTAGAGTGCTCCGATCATTGTAATCAGAGAAATTCATTTTAACTAGCTTAAAACTAATCTACTCTAAATTTTAAGCAAATTTCTCACCCGGAATTTCAGGTGCTTCTCAGTTATAATCATGTAACAAAAAGCACAAGAATATCGTAATGAGGAAAAACGCATTTTTTGAACTACACATGTTAATATACCCAATGGCTAATTTTAATAATAGATACAACATCAAGACAAAATACATACCTATTTTAATAGAAAACTATAATCTTCTTCTTCTTCGGTAAACTCGGCCACTAGGACCATCCCGACATACATCCTTGCCTCCAGTTTTCTCTATTCGATGCCTGTAATCTCCAATCTTCTCCTCCACCTAATGCTTTCACATCATCCCTAACTCCGTCCTCCCATCTCCGACGTGGTCTTCCCAGCGGTCTTTTTCCATTAGGGTTCTCCTCCAGTACCATACGTATGAGTGGTAAAACTATAATACACAATACGAAAACATACACTACAATACACACATTTGAAGGGGTCTGTACGAAAACAAGACAACTAAAAATACAATTAAATACGAGCTGTTTTATTTTGTATTATCTGGCAATAGAATAAAATGCTCATACGGACCTCTTCATTTCATCCAATAGAAACATTTAGTGTATTATTTACGATGTTGAATTTTACTTAAAAAAATTTTAATTTTGTAACTCCTATAAATAAATAAACTAAATAAATCAAAATAAATAAGTTGGACGAATTGTATGCGATTTATTCCCTAGAAAATTCATGCACATTTTAGTTGTAATCAAGTAACAAAAAGCACATGAAGAATCTAGTGAAAAAAACACATATTTTGAAACTTAAATTAAATATCCAATAACTAATTGTAAATTATACTGAGATATATTATGGAAACCGAAATCCTACAGAAACACTATGCTAAATTTAATAATAGGGTTTTATATTTAATTCGATAAATAATTTATTGTAAAGACAATCCCTGTGTGCAAAAAACATTCTCAGAGATGTTGTATAGCAGTTATTTTGTGTCATGTGAAGTTTAATATTAATGCCTATGGTTATCGCGGAGATGTCGTAGGCACCGTTAATATCCCTACCTGTGAAGTTACTGAATGCGATGTCGCAAAACAATGTTCCATGTTTCATCACAATGTAACTTCCATATGCAATCAAATTGAGAGAGATCTACACATGTGGATGAAACATCCTCTTAATTAATATTATGGTTTTTTAGACATATAGTTATTATAATAGTTACCTAATACATCATTCTATAAAGTAGGTATACAACCTTTAAAACTTACCCACTATGTAATAATTTTTACCAATTATTACCTAACAAAACAACTTTATTTGTTAGTTTGTTAAGTAGTTATATAAAATTATACTTTATTTTAAATTAAATTATGTAGGTAGGGTTTAAACACACACAAAATAAAACAAATTGGTATTCATTTCAATTTTAGACAAAATGTAATTCTTTATTAATAGTTTAACTTAACTATCAATTATCTTAAATATTATAGGTACAAACATAATTAATTATTAGTATTAAAAAAACAAATTATACTTCATGAAGTAAAGCAATAGCAATATATTTGCTGCCTGTTGGTATATATAGACATTTACTTTTTAAACAGTCTAAGCCAATTGATTTAGAACAATTATTATTATTATTGTCAATATAAAATGATTTAATTAAACAGGATGAAATGGGATCTTGATACATAATGCAATAATTTAATGGAGTCACAATAAGATATATTTGCCCAGTTAAAAGTTTAACAATTTTGTTGACTTCAACTATGTCATTATTTTTTAAAATAAAATATTTGTCCCGAATACTTTTTGAACTTACTACAAAATTTTTTAAGAATTACTTTTTCATATTCATTTTCATTAATAGAGTCACCAGAATTAATTTCATTTTTCATAATTGGGTATTTTAAAGGATTGCATTTTGTTTGAATATTTACTTGTTCTATTATACGGTTGTAAGTATCTTGGAGGGGATACCTAGAATTTTTACAACTTTTTTTAATAAATTGCAAATAATTTTCATATTTAAATGCACTAAATGCATCCAAAGCACCATGGATCAAAACAAAGTCAGGTACATGAATTAAATTATGAACATTATAACCCACATATTCTTCACCGTATAAATAAGAAAAGTCATGAACAAATTTATTTAATAAAGTTTTAGCTAGAAAATTATGAGTATGACATGTTTCAGGACATATAAGAAGTCTGGTAGCACAATGTAAGAACATGAAATGGTTATAAAGAGATTTTTTTAATCGACCTCTAAGAACAACTGGCCCAGTATACAGAACAAAAGCCCTAAATTCTGTTGCTTTCCAGTATTCAACTTCTTCTAGAGACCTAGGCAGTCGTGTAAATTCCGAAAGCATAAAAGGTTTTAAGCTATTTAACTCTTCTGAAACTTCTTCAGGCTTTAACAATCTAACAGGTTTTTTCCCCTTTGTCCAAAAAGTTATCAATCTTTTTGTTACCCCTAAACATATATTATGCATATATTCTATAACAACTGTTTTTGTAATATTAATTGGTAAATCTTCCAATGGACTAGAGTCTTTATGATAAAATTCATCTTCTTTAGTACGAAAAGATTTATCTGATCTTAAACTGGCATTCATATCTAAATATGCCATACGATTATTAACAAAACTACCTTCCGCTATACAAGAATTGCAACCATGATACGCATTATGGCCTTTAACATTGAGCACAAATGCTTTGGCCGGTGCATCACATACTACCTGGGTAATTTTAAATTTTAAAACTTTATTTTTAACAGATATTCCATTTAATAGAATTTCCTTCATTTCAGTAATGAAAGAATTCATAAGATCATAACTTGAACAAGGTTTCTTAAATTTTCCATGATATATCCCAACTGGAAGAACATATTTTGACAAATGAGATATATTTACAATGGAAATAAGAATAGGCCACAAGCTTGACTTAGAGCTGGCTGATAGTGGGACCCCGTCAACATTAATTCCTAACTCTATTACAATATTGTCATCAAAACAATCAATATGCTCAGAAAGAGTTTTACACAAAATATACTCAACACCAATATGAATGTAATCTCCTGGAGGTACATTGATAATAGTATGGAAATTAGCTTTTGGGATTTTTAATAATGTCCTAACCTTTTGGAAGATTCAGATTTTCAGACCTCAAAATTGTTAGAAGAGAATTCAAACAGTTGTGTGAAACATGGAATTCAGCAACCCATTTTTGCAGTTTAATTCTTAAAGTTTCATTATCAATATTATCATTGTAGTTTATGTTTGTATTGCATTGATCATTGACAGTTATAAATGTTTGAGGTTGAGTACAATTATATGGTGATATTGTTGACTCTGGTGTATTATCCAAAACTGCAGAAACATCTTCAGAATTTAGAATACAAGATAAATTTTTTTCAGGTTTCTGATTAGCATTTTGAAAAAGCATAGCCACGTGGTTAGAGGTATTGTTCTGTGTACGACGCAAAAAATGTCTTCTTGATAATGATTCATTATTCTTTCTCTTTCGAATCTGAAGAGGTTTAATAAAAACAAAATATAAGTTTTATTTTATACTATTATTTGAGAAAACAAGCTAACAACTTGAACAGTTAAGATAGAATAAACTAAAATAATAAGTTTGGGTATACTAATACTGGTAGCGTTTAAACTTTAAAGCAAAATAATGAAAAAGTTTAATTTTGTTACACTTTTTGAAAAATCTTTATTTTATTTATTTTGACTTTTAAATACATATTATAATTATAATATAGCATAAAAAAAATACATTTGTAACTAATGAAACAATTTTAAAAAAACGACAAATACAATAAAATAAAATAAACAAATTTAAAATTTAAATATTTGTAGTTATACTAGTTATAGTTTTTAAATGCATAGTATAATATTGTATATAAATAGCAAAATGTTAATTATTGTAACTAATGAAACAATTAAAAAAAAAAAATGAAAAATATAAAATTAACAAAGTTAAATATTTGTAGTCAAGTAAAAAGTAAAATAAGTTGAAAATTAGATTTTTATTTTTTCTTCTCTATTGAAACGTTGTGAAGCATGGCGAAACCAGTCTTTAACATGGTTTTCGAAATCTGATTCTTTAGCTTGAAATGTATTAATAGCTGTATCTAAAATTCACATAAAACAAAAAAAAATTAAAAAATTGAATCTTTTCAAAATATATAAATTTTGATAAATTACTTTTGATAATAATCACGATATTTAGA
>JANEHU010002127.1:0-24810 GCA_027563435.1 Nasonovia ribisnigri
TTTTCCACATAAAAATACAAAACTGACCTAATGATACATTATTATTTAATAAACCTATGTTAAAAAAGCTAACATGAGCCAAAGCCAGCAAATATAAGAAAACAAATTAGCATTTGGGAATATTTCAATTGCTTTTTTAATATAAATATATTTGCACCCTCTTGTAATTGTATATAAACACTCATTGGAAAATATATTTCAATATCTAAATACTTTTTATTCAAGTATTTAAATATCTAGGTGTCTGATATGCTAATTAAGTGTTTTTAACAAGTATGTAGGAATATTTTATTATTTTATGAATATAACATATGTCGTAGATTCTGTATTTAGGACCTATCTGATCCCTGATACTCATTCTCAATTATTTTTAGAGTTGTTTTTCACAAGTATTGGGTTTGCCATCATAATCATCGAAATAAAGTTAAACCAAAATCCACACTTATTAAAAACATTGAAGATTTGACACCACGCAACACAGTGTGTGAAGCGAAACTGGACATACTTATAAAAAAAAATAATCGAAATACTAGGAAAAATGACATTTATCTTAAAATGACACCTCCATTGTGTGCAAAAGTTTCATTAATTGGTAAACATAACCATACCATTAACACCAGTGGCTCTCTTAAATTTTTAAGAGTAAATTCAGAAGTAGGTTTTAAAAATATATTACACTTTTACCATTGTTCAATATTATTAATTTTATTTTATTTTATATTTGCAGACTGAACAAATGTTTCTTCAGTACTTCAATGAAGGTATGGGACCTAGTGAGGCTTGTCGTTTTCATGAAAAAGAAATCTTGAAAAACAAAAGTCCATTAAAATTGTTGGCTAATGGTTCCATTAATCCAATAAAAAACAGTGTGTATCACCTTCATAATCTTTGGAGGAATTCAAATTTCGGCAGTGTAGATCATCCTTTGGAAAAACTAAAAGAAAAAATTCCATTATATAATTTACAAGGTATACATTTCTTCTTTTATTCTGTTTACCAATGTACCTACAATGTATATGATTTTAGATTTTAGATTTAACATTCATAGTTTTACTTTAGGAATTTCAGTGTATGTGAATGAAGATACACCATGGGTTGTTCTTGTAACTAGAAAAATTATGAAAAGAGCTCAGCTCTTAGATGCTTCTAGAGAAATTATATTTTGTGACAGCAGCAGTAGCTGTGATACTTTAGAAACTACAATTACTATTTTATGGACTGCAACAAAGGCTGGTGCAGTGCCTTTAAGCATTTTAATACATCAAGGCCAATCAACTGAAAGCTACAAGGCTGCTTTTGGGTTTCTAAAAAAAACATTTCCTAAGTGTTTTGGTAAATCTGATGTAAGTGTTAATAATATATCCTCAAGTTGTATATACTTAACTTAATCTAAAATATTGATACAAAAAACAAAACTATTATGACAATATTTAACAATATTTATACAATGACATGAATGTACTACCAATAAAAAAATTATTTTATAAAGCGTCGGTACTTAACATAGTTAAAAATAACCTTGCTTCTAAAACTGAACACAGAATATCAAAGTACCAACTATGCACAAAAAATGAATACAATCCACATACTCATATATAGGTCCAACAATTTTCAATATACTACCAATAGAAATTAAACACAGCAACTTTTTTAAGATTCTTAAAAAAAAAATTACACTTTGGCTATTACAAGAACAAAATATAGACAGACTCATAACAAACGTATAGGATTACTGTATTATTTATCATATTAGTTGTACGACTTAAGTAATTATTGTTAATTTTAGTTTTATATCACCATATTATATTGTATTATTTAACTACACAATTTTTTACATAATACTATATTATATAAACAAAGAGAATAAAATATATATTACTTATATTATTAATATTATAGTTAGATATGTAAGAAATGTATATTACAAATTTTAAGTATTTAATTTATAAGAACTATTAAATGTATTTAAATTTCAAATTGTGAACTCATGGGCCCCCACACGAACATGTTCAGTGGGGCCCATTATCTTCTTGAAGAATAAATAAATAAAAAAAAAAATATGAAACAATAATACTGAGCATAATAATATTATGATAGTTTGTTATATCAAATTAAGTACCTAGGTACCTATTAAAATTTCCGTTAATATTCTAGGCACCCAATATCTTTATGACAGATGATTCAGCTGCTGAAAAACAAGCACTGAAAGAAATATTCCCCGAATCTATGCAATTATTATGTCATTTTCATGTTGGACAAAAATAATGGCGTTGGCTTACAGATTCCAAAAACCATATACCTCAAGACCAAAGCCAATACCTTATGCAATTATTTAGAAAAGTAAGAAAGGTTTTTATATGCCTTTAATCAAGTTCTTTTTAATCTGAGTAGGTACCTACTTAGTTAATGTTTTATTTGTCAAGTTAAGTTCTAAAAGAATATAAACTATTTAACTATGCCATATACAATATTTTTTTAACATAAATATTATGATAATGTACCATTTATTTATATTTAATATTTAATATAAAATATAATAATATTATATGTGTAATTATTTGTTCTCAATGGTTTGTTATTCAGGTTATGTATGCTGAAAATGAAGAAACTCTAGATTCTGCTGTAGCTAATATACACAACTTATCAAACAAATTTCCTCAATTTGTGAAACGTTTTGACAGTTTTTATAACCGTAAAACCCAGTGGGTTTTATTATTTCGATTGAATTATATTACTCGTGGTAATAACACCAACAATTATGCAGTAGCTTCCATACGTGTTTTGAAAGAAATTGTTCTCTCCAGAAATAAAGCATATAATGTTACTGCTTTAGTAGAATCTATTTCTAATGTATGGGAAGATTATTTAACTAATAGAATATTAGATCATGCCCATGTTCGAAAAGATGAAATAGTTAGAAGTTATTATGCATTATGCAAACAAATGAATCACCTAGATTTGAAAAATATTATTGATCATCATAATGGATTGTTTTCTGTTCCTAGTTCATCAAATGGTAATGTATACTATATAGTAAATATGAGTATTGGTGTTTGTAACTGTACAGTTGGAAAAGTTGGAGCTTTTTGCAAACACCAGGCTTGGCTACACAAATATTTGAACTTACCATTGCCAAATGCTCCCCCAGTCACTTCAAAAGAACGTTATTTACTTGGACAATTGGCTTTAGGAGAAAAATGTCCATCATTAGATTGGTTTTTAGGATTAAAAGAAAATCTAAATCCATTTGTTGATAATATTAATAGCAGTATTGTACCACATGATCAAAAAAATGAAGTTGCAAACACTATTAAAAAAACTATCATAGAACTTGAAACCAGCAACACAAACAAAAACATTAATAATACAAGTGAAATTGAACAGAGAACTGCTGTGACAAAAGACATAGAAGAAGAAATTGTTAGACTTCAAAGTTTATTATCGTTTGTACCATTGGATGTATGTGAAAAGTTGTCTAAGAAATTAAAATTAATTAAAAATGCACAGCAACTGACATCATTTATTGTTAAGACCAATAGAAACCTATCATCAGTTAATAAAAGAAGACGGCAAATAAAAGTTCAACCTACAGCCATATCAAGAAGAAGTCCAGGAGTGACTCGCGGTTCAAAGCGAATTCCATCTGGCCGCCCACCAACTACAATTGCCAAAAATAAAAATAAAAAAAGGTTACACAATTTAAATCAAAACATTAATAAAAATCAAATGAATGCAACTTACCATGGTAGATGTTCTTAAATTTAATATAATATTGTACACATTTTTTTTCATATTTTTCAATAAAAGTGCATTTTAGAGTAATGACTACAATATTATAAATTCATCTTTTCATAATTGAAAAATATATGATAAAAACAAGCTAACAAAGAGTATCAAGAAGCTTTCCCAATATAATTAAATATAAGGTTTTACCTTTGGATGTATACATAGATACCAATTTTGTTTTTTAAATTTAAAAATATGAGAATTAACACTTAAAAGTTTTAATTTATTTAAATATTGTTAAGATGAAAAAGAACAGTTATTATATGACTTGTAGAACTATTAAACGGTAGTTTCATAGGAATCTTTCTACTTAAAATTACCGTTTCATAAAATTGATGAGCTTCACTAGCTATACTCTCATATAAGTATTGAATAGGTACATGTTAGTTTAGTCTGAAATGTAATACCATTGATTATCAAGCTGTTAATTTTAATGCTTATTTTAATCGGTAAGTTACAACTACATTATGTTATACTAACAATTATTATATTTATACTAATAAAAAAAATATACCAAATATGGTAAATATACCAAAAGTGAAGAGTTACATAAGTACGAAATTAATAATTAGTAATTAACAATTAAAATCAACAATTAAAAAACTATTATGTAAAAACATACTAACTATTTAACTAGGTAGGTTTAAAGTTAATGTGGAAAAAAATTAACTTGACTTAATTTAAAACAAATATAGTAATTATTAGCAATATTGTATTGTCAAAAAAAAAATTATTATGTGATAACAATTTGGCGGGATATTCAAATAGGCCAATGAAAACGCATTATTATAGAGCCGCTCTGTGGCGTCTAGGCTTTCGTACATCGCGAACCGTACATGAATTTTATGACAGAGGTGAGTATCCTACATCACAATTAATACTTAATGCAGTCAAGAGCAAAATAAATTATCCGGGAAAAATAACATCTATTCAAAGACTATTGAAAAATTTAAAATTTTCATATAAAAAATGTAGTGACGGCCGTAAATTTTTATTGGTTTCAATAAAAACCAATTGGTTGGAAATTGCCTACATTGGTAGGCAAATTGGCAAATTCCAAATTGGTTTTCCGTAGCAATACTGTCAATTCTACGGATTATCACAGGCAAATGAATTCGGAAGTGTTTAAATCTTGGTTCACCCAAATGTTGAACAATCTTGAAGAACCGTCCGTCATCATAATGGACAACGCATCATATCATTCAACCCTTATAGAAAACTATCCAAAAAGCAATGCAAAAAAAGCAGATGTACAGGAGTGGTTGACTAAAAAAAATATCAAATTTTCACCATTAGAGACGCTAGCGGAACTTAAAATGAGAGTTAAAGCTTTAATACCAAATGAAAAAAAATATGAATTGGATCAATTGGCATTAGAAATGGGCCATGAAGTAATTCGACTTTCTCCATATCCTTGCCAATACAATCCAATTGCGCTGATATAGGCGCAGGTAAAAGGCCAAGTAGCAAAAAACAATAAAACTTTTAAAATGTGTGACATCGAACGGTTGACTCAAAATGCATTGGATTCGGTTACCCAACATGATTGGGAAAAGTGTGTAAGACATGCCGAAGAACTTCAAGACAAGGATTATGAAAAAGAAATCATGATAGATGCTGTATTAGAGCCAATCATTTTAACATTGTTACCAGATGACAGCGATTGGGACGACAGTGACGACGAAGAAAATGCTGAATAGGACTACCAATTTGTGTGTTTGTATGATTCTTTTGTAACAATATATAATTTTTTTTATTAATATTAATATTTTGTATAAAAATTCATTTTAACAATTATGGTAAAATTATTACTAAAAATTACAGTATCAATTATAAATAGTATCTATACTATAAATATATAATTCTTTTGTATTTATATTTTATATATTTTTACTTGTGTACTAGTTATATTTTTTTTGTTTTTTAAGTTTTGATTTTGGTATGTTGTTGTTATATTAAATTGTGAGTCGGTATTCAAATATAATATTTAATTATAATTTGTATTTTTACTATTATTATTATAAATATTCGCGAAAATTGTAATAGCAAAATTAATAAATATTTGTGTTTTATATATTATTTATTTTAATTATTGTTTATTATGTTATTATAATTTAATTTATAGTATGTATTATAAGTAATACATTGTATTTTAAACAAATCGATTTTATGATAAACGCATAAAAAAAAAATTTAAAAAGATGGATGTTTATTAGGCGTACATATTTGAAAAAGCGCGGAAAGTTGTTTGATAACCACTACAACAAATAGTCCGCATGGATCGTGGCGATCACCCGCCAGTTTTCGTGAAGCGGACTATAGACATAGTACACATTTCCTTGTATTATGTCTATGACTGCAATTGGGTACCTCTTTAATTATGCGGCATTCCTTTTTATTCAGGAACAAATTGTAATATATTATAATAAAAAATGAATAGCCAAAGTTGTCTATTAAATTATGAATCATGACAAGCACTAGGACTAATCAACGGAGAATAATGGAAGAACTAGATTCATACAACTTTCAGCAATTACACGATTTTCCTGTTAGATTAGGTAAATACCACTGTCAATGAAAAATTATTTGAAGTAGATAGTTTACCTTTAAAGAAAGATGATTGTAAGCCTCAATACATAAGATATAAGGTTAGTTTAAAAAATAAATTTAATAATCAACTGCAGAAACAATTTAATTTAACCTGTTTTTAGTTTATGTATAATTAATTAAAATTATTTTCGTTGATAAATTAGATTATACATATAATACAATAATATATTAATTGTAGATACCTAAAATTGTTTTAAATATTCTAAAAATTACATTGCCAAATAACAATATTTCTATTGTATTTTATATATGTATATTGGAATACATAATGAGTATTAACCGTTAAACGATATTATATGAACTTATCATATTAGGCATAGTAATAATAGTTATATTTTGAACTAAATTAGTCTAAAAGCAGGTAAAACTAAAAATTGTTATTGATATAATCAGTGATAGTCATCTAAGATATAATATTAATTTTTGTTTCATTCAATACCTAGGTTAGGTTAGATTAAATTCAAATAAATAAATTAAAAAACGCTAAGGAAAAAAAATCTAGAGTAAGGTTGGAGCTTACATCGAAACAAATTAAAGGCGGCTTTTTACCTTTAATTTTACCTTTTCTAGAAGCTGCAGCAGTAGATACTCCAGCTATAGTAGCATTGTACGATAGTTATAAAGATAGTAAATATAAGAAAAAAATGGAAGAGGAAACAATTCGACACAATAAAGAAATGGAAAAAAAAAAGGTTCTGGATTGAAAACGAATAAAAAAAAAAAAATAGAAAAAATGAATAATTTCAATAAATCCTCATTCATATAAAAAGTATTTAAAAAAAATCTAAAAATTGAACCGTTAACTAATTTTGATATAATATAATTTGTAAAAGATAAAAAACTTCAGAGGTTGTTTCACGAGAGATGAATTACCTAGAAAACCATTGTTAGATGAATGTGGAATATTAAATTTAAATAATTCTACTAAAGATGGGTCACATTGGGTTGCATGGAAAAAAATAAAAAATAAAAAAATGTAATTCGATTCATTTGGAAATGGTCCTCCTCCAGAACTAATTTAGGTGAAGATAACCTTTACTATACCAATGACAAATTCCAAAATTTTAACAATCCACCTATATGTGGACGTTTGTGTTTGGAATTTATTGAAAATTATTATTGAATATTATAAGCAAGATAATGATATTGATAACATCAACATATATAAAGCTCTACTTAAAAAAGAAACAAAAAATAAAAAAATAAATATGAGGAAGGTTTGCGATCATGATCATTTAACTGGAGAATATAGAGGAGCGGCTCATTCGATCTGTAATCTTGCTTATAAAAATCCTAACTTCATCCCAATTGTTTGTCATAATCTTTCAGGTTATGATGCTCATCTATTTATAAAAGAATTTGGGAACGATAATAATGATATAAAATTAATTCCAAATAACGATAAAAAATACATTTTACTTACCTAAAAGCTTTAACAAAATTATCAGCATTATCTGTAACTATTAAAGTGACTTGGTTTTTAATCTTAAACTCATTTATTACTTTGTCTATACATTCTGCCAGGTTATCAAATGTATGTCTGCCAAAAATACGTCCCTTTGGAGTAATTTCAAGTGTTTTGGGATTAAGCCAGTGGACAGTGAAGCCAATATATGATCTATAATAACAAAATAAAAACATAACATAGTTAAAAACAACAATTAGTATGTTATTATAATTATACTATGATATTATAATAATAA
This sequence comes from Nasonovia ribisnigri, assembly GCA_027563435.1. Taxonomy (NCBI): domain Eukaryota; kingdom Metazoa; phylum Arthropoda; class Insecta; order Hemiptera; family Aphididae; genus Nasonovia; species Nasonovia ribisnigri. The sequence goes on from JANEHU010002127.1 coordinate 8,100, forward strand.
TAATTTTTGTTATTATACTAACTAGTAACTATGATACGGTACGGAGCGGCGACCAGTACAAAGTACAGACACCGCCACGAGTCACGACCTAGTCTACACTTTTGTCAACCACCACCACGGGATACGACGTCGTGACTCGGTCAACTCTCCCACCGCGCCGCAAAGGCACAAGTCGGGACGGGAAGACAAGTCGGGCAAAACGAGTACCGGCCGCCGGCGCTTCGCTCTCTTTGGTTTAACTGCTCGTTGCGAAAACAACAACCAGCTACACACTCTACAGTTCTCATAAGTCACTTGTTCTTTTGTTAACTCGTTATATTTCACAATAAAGAATCGACACAAGTACCTGAAGCATTATGTGTACTTGTTCCTATAAACCATATTCTCGACGTAATTTGACGAACGTATCACATAATCGAGACCTGCTCCTCCGCGGTGTCAAAACAAAACCACCGTCGTAGCCGCGTCAACTACAGTCTTAATAAATACATAAATTGGAAACATCAAATACGGAGTAACAATCTTATTTTCATCTATATTTTACAATGGAAATTAAAAGTATGATTATTACTAATTTTAAATTTTATATTTACTTTAATAAGAAAAAAAAAATGACTCAATTTGTATTACTTTTTAGATTTTTATAGACTCAATAGTGAAAAGCAACTCTAAGTTAATAAATATTATACGTTTAAATAAAAAAATACACGGTATTTTATTCTTATGTACCTATATGTAAGTAGGTATACAAGCTACTTTAGCGACTTTGCGGTCCCGCACTACGCCAACCACCCGTCACCTGTACACATAACAACTCGTACCAGGCGGCTCAGCGACGTGACGGAATCCGACGCGTACCCTATGCCAGATCTCAACAAAATGATTAGGCAAATGCGGGGTGCGAAAATTTTCAGAATTTTTGACCTAAGGTCGGGGTACTGGCAAGTGCCATTACATGAAAATGCGCGAAAATACACGGCTTTCCGAACACGTAGAGGGTTGTTTCAGTTCAGAGTCCTCCCCTTCGGTCTAAAAATAGTCTAATGACTTTCGTCAAATACTTTAGATTAGAATACGGGAAGCTCGTAGATTTTCTAGGGGACACTGTAGCGCTCCATATTATAAGAGGTTGCCTATATAGGCCCCTTAATTTTTCTTTTCTAGACACTGATAACAAATACTATAGATAGTGAACTTAAGTTAATTCAATTTGTTTTTCTTTGGTTCAACAAAAGTTCAACTACTTATTACTTAAGTTTTTTCTAATTTTTAAATTAAGTCCATTAGCCTATAGATACTTAATAGTATAGTGTTATTAGTGTTAAAATATATAAATATACAAATAGTTTATTATAAACGTGCAAAACATACCTGTATCGGACTGTATGACTTTATGGATTATGGACACTGGATTACTAAAACAAGGTTTGTTTCTTAGAGTAATACTTGATGGTTTATTGTTTTTACGATAATTTTATACAGTTCTACGTTTACACATCCATACAGGCATTAAGTTTTAAACATTTAACAATATCGATAGTTGTGGGCAAATAATTATATAATTAGGTGTCACAAAATATTGATTATACTAACTAAAAAATATCTGCACAAATGTTTGACATAAAGATTAATACAAAATATTATTAAAACAATAAAAAAAAATGTAGGTACTTACTAAACTTACCATCATTACAAGTCATAATATTATGTACAATGTACAAATACAAAATAATTAAAGAAATAAAACTTAGGTAGGTATAAGAACATTATAAAATATTTGTTAAAAATATTTTTATAATAAATTATGATAAATGAATAATTAGGTGTATAATATAATACAATATAGGTAAAATTAAAGAATATAAATTATACATTTTGATTAATATACATAAATATACATATTGATTTACAAATGGACAATTTTTTTTAATTTTTTATTTTTTGAATGCATTTTGAAGACATCAATGTTGTTATTGCTATTTTTTATGAAACTATTTATTAATACATTTAAAATTTTTTTTAAGAATTCGGTTTTACAAGCATCACATATATTCAATGGTTTACAAACAAGATCAACAATTTTTATAATTTCTGTTCGAACACCGGTTTTATTTTTTAACAAAAGTGACTCTATATTTAAATTAAATAAACACGTAACTTTTTTTGCAAATTCCAGTGTGTTTTTAAATGGATATAATATATTGGCATTTTGATACGATTTCATTTCTATGTGTGTATTTTCCAAGTTGACTTGAGGATTATCCTGACTTTTGGCAGCTAGCTTATCTACACATTCTTGATGAATCAGTTTGCTACACACCCATCCAGTTACATAGCCTATCGCACAATCCTCATGATTTTCCATTAGTATATTTTCAATATTCATTGAAAATAAATGTAAATTAAGACAATCATTTTTATCAGAATATTCAACATCATTTGGATCACTTATTACTTTTAACTGTATTTTAATTTTTTTTAGCTCACTGCATTTGGTCAAGAACTGAACTGCATCACATTCAGATTCACAATTTCCACTTTGTGACGGTTCCAATAAAGTATTGCACATACACATACGGATTGCTGAATGAAATTTTGTAGCGTCAGGTGTGACATTATTACCTCCTTTTGACCTTACTACTGAGAACACATTTTCTACACAGTCTTGTGTTAGTCTTCTTGTTAGTAAAAAATCTATTTTATACTTTTCATTTAATTCTGTAAATAACAATTTCAAAGCAATAATATTTTCTTTCCAACCTACTATACACGGTGGTAATTTACCAGTTCTATTGTAAACCTTAAGTTTTCCTAATACCTGCTCTGCTTCATTCAAAAAATTCCAATGACCCATGGTAAAAAAATATTTTTAATATGTAAATTACAAAAAAGAACAATTTAATAATACACAACAACTGTTGTCTGTTACATCAATAATTATTAGAGTATTATCGAAATACTGATATCATTGATATCATATTTTGTTGTTTAATAATAAGTAATTATTGTTCTGGTATTTTGCATATAATAACATAATATGTATTTATAATATAATAGTTATCTATATTCTAATGTCTAATTTATATTATTGTTTTATGGCGCCAAATTATTTGTATTAGTTATCGAGTACATTTAAGTGATAAGGTAAAAGGGGTTGAATAGGCAATCACATACATTTTGGAGCGCTATGACGCCAGGCGGTTTCTACAGAGCTTCCCGTATTCTAATCTATAGTATTTGCTTTCGTGAGACTCATGAACGAGGTCATGAGAGGTTACCAGGATGATTTTGTACAAGTATACCTAGATGATATTGTAGTATTTTCACGGGACGAATACGAACACCAGGCCCACCTAGACAAAGTTCTCGAGCTACTCAAGAGATTCGGACTAACGTGCAACACAAAAAAATGTAAAATCAGTTTACGCGAAATTTAATTTCTGGGGCACATTGTAGACTCAGAGGGCATACAAAAACAACCGGAAAAATTGGTATGCATCGATAATTTTCCAGTTCCAAAAAAAATTAGAGACGTGCGTAAATTTTTGGGCGTATGCAACTGGTACAACCAATTCGTAGACAATTACGCGGATACCATTGCACCTCTCACTAATTCATTGAAACAGGGGGTAAGGTGGAAGTGGACAGATGTAGAAATACGCGCGTTCAAATCAATAAAAAACGCGCTAGTCACATCACCGAAATTGTCACCACCCGATTATAACAAACCGTTTTGTCTGCAAACCGATGCAAGCGAAATAGGAGCCGGTGCGGTACTTTTCCAACGGGGTGACAGACCGGAGGAAAGACGCAAGCAAAAAGTTTAGCGAAACGCAAGCAAGGTACGCCGCGGTCGAACGCGAATGCCTAGCGATAATCTGGGTGACAGACAAATTCCTTGGAAACCCGACGTTTCGAACTCCTAACCGACAACTCGGCACTAACATGGTTACACAGTGCTAAGGACAAAAATTCAAAATTAACACGTTGGTCACTACAACTAGCTACTTTAGATTTCAGTACGGTGCACGTCCCGGGAATACAAAACGAAGCACCCGATTTGTAATCCCGCGACCCGGCACCGGGCTCACCCGTAGACGAAGAACGACTTGAGGAAAAATTGGTAGGGGCCCCGATAACGCCGACAACCAACATTGACCTCGAGTCCGAACGTATCTTCACTATGGTAGAAAACCATGAGAGTGACGACACGCCCCTCACCGCGACCACGCTCGGAAAGTGGCAGTCCGAAGACGCTATAATTCGCGACGTAATCGCCGGTCAAAGCGGGGACGGACCAACGCGGAACACTAGGAGCGCAAAATCGGAAACCGACAAATATGTTTTCACATAGGTTGTAAGAGTCCTGGTTTTTTTACCGCCAGAAAACTACCCATGACGAAAGGGGAACACTTTCATCATGACCTGTGAGCCGCACCGCGTGTGACCCGAGGGCCAAGTCGGTGGAACTCACAGGTTTTGATACACGCATCAACAATTAAATGTTGAAGATTTATAAAAAGGGGAAAAAGAATATTAATAATAAATAAATAAAAGAATAAGATGAGGGTAGTCATGTGGGTGTATTTTACACAGTCATACAATAAATATTGATGTTTTGGTAAGTTACAAATTAACAATATAATAATTTAGGCACATGGCAATGTAAAGAACAATATAATAATTTAGACACATGGCAATGTCAGAAACAATATAATAATTTAGGAAAGTGATAAGAGAAAATAATATATATAGTTTAGGAAAGAAATTAGGTAAACACGTTCTTTCCAGGCCCACGGGAGACGACACATCATATTATTCATGACGGACTCTCGCAGGGTTACCGGGTAAGATACGAGAGGAGATAATTTAAAAAGAACGGGACCTGCATCTTGCAACGCCTAAAAATCGTGCTTTATAAAAGGGGGGCCAAAGGGGAAAAATTTATACATTACAAGACTTTGTGATCTGTTGTTGAGATGTTGCGGTGGTCCGACGATATGGGCAGGCTGGCGAAAATGCCGCCGGCACACACGCGGCCGACACGGCCCACCTGGTCGTCGGAACATTAGCCCCATGGCGGAGAAGAAAACAGCGACCAGAATAGAATCTAGCCCATCATAGCAATTGGTCAGCCTCGGTTGAAGAAAAGAGTCACTTGGCGATGTTGAAAATGTATAATACAATAACGTGCACGAGGTGTTGGTCAAAAAAGTCCAAGTTCAGGAGACGTGAAATTGGCGTACGTGTGCCAAAGTCAGTGGTCATGGAAAAATGTGTTCACTTGTCGTTAGCTGGAACGGCTCGTCGGTTCGTCAAGAGCGAAAGTTGAAAAAGTAGGGCAGATCAGTGTCGGCGTTTGTTGGGGATTATACAATAATTAATGGAATTACAGAATGCCATGTCGGCAGGCACCGACGGACGCGACCGGTGGCGACGGGCGGCGGGCAACCGCGGCACGTCGGCGACGAACACTGCATGATGAAGGGGGAGCGGGGAACATTAATTGCATAACACTGCGGTCATTTCTGCCTTAGCGCGCGATAATCATAATAATATATAAATAAGGTATGCTCATTAGTGGCAATATGGATACAGGTATGTTTGTGATAATAATAATATTAGTGCAAAAAATGCTGTGACGTTACAGAACCCCCCCCCAACAAATTGTTGAAGGTGTCTGCAAGAATACCTGAAGACCATTTGTTGTAGAGTAAGAGAGCAGAATTTTTTGGGAATGACCATAGACTAGCAATTAGAGGGAATATAACATTTTAATTGGGGACATCATAGTAATATCAAATACATAATAATAAAATTTAATTTGCAACCATAAAAGAATAGTAAAGTTGGGTTAGGGAGTATGAGTGGTAAGGGTACTAGCACCACAATAATAATATAATAAAAACCTACACATCTGTGCGCACACAGTATATAATAATAATAAAAACCAACACGTTAGTGCGAACACATAAATAATAAAAACCTACCAAATATAATTGCCTGACTAGTCCAGGGAGCGATGATGATACCACTAACCACTATATTCCTAACCGGGAAACCTAACGGGGAAAAGGGGGAAGGGACTCTGGTCAGTTATGCCTTACAAGGTAGTGGTAAAACCGAGCGTGAACACTGGCACACCGGTAAGGTTCAGCAAGGGCGACGTAGTATACTACAAAGCACACCACCTATCAAAAGCATACAAACATTTTCACGCCGGCTTTGCACCAAAATGGTGGGGGCCGGTGACCCTAGCGGAACAGGTCGGAAAAGGAGTTTTCCTCACCGACCAACAACCACCTGCATGTGTCTTGCCTAAAACGCGCACCCACAGGGTAAAAATCAAAAATATATTGTTCAGTATTAACCCCAGCCAACCACAGCGGCCACGCACCGGGTCACCACAAGGCAGGAAAAGGGACCCGAGCCACAGCCGCTCCGGGAGCCGGCAACGGTATTTTATTCTTATGTACCTATATGTAAGTAGGTATACAAGCTATAGGCTATAAATATTCTGAGTATCTATTGATATATTGTTAGGTCGTTATTACATTATACTAATCATATTATGAGTTATTTAAAATCAACATAATAAAATACAAAATAAAAAAAAAAAAATCAATAAACAAAAAACATTAATAATACATTAATTACATTTAATGCATACCTATTACATTTTGTGATGTTTATTTCTTGTTTTAATTTTTAAAACACAAATACTTACCAACGAGCTGAAGAAACTTCCAGACTCCGCAGTTAGTGTAGACTGAATATATTGAGAATTAAAAATTAAATATTCTTTAATTTAATAATTTAATTAAAAAAAATGAAAATAAACGTATTTGAGTATTTCACTGAACACTGATAGTCATTAATCAGTAATCACTGTGATTCACACAATTCACACAAATCACTGAAACACGGTATTGTAAATCTTGCGTGCTGGAGTGGTGCAATAACTGCACCTTGCGGGATACCAGCTTCTATTTTAGAAATATTTGAAAAAATTGTTCCTGAGCGCACAGAGAAGTGGCGATCGCTAAGGTATGATTTTATAAGTAGATACAAGTATGGAGGAAAAATTGCTTTAATTTTATGAAGGAGCCCTTGGTGCCATACTCGATAAAATGCCTGCTCAACGTCCAGGAACACTCCTGTGCACATGAGCTTTTTTTCAAGAGAAAAGGAGATCTTATCTACAAGACGGTGGATCTGTATTATGGAATGATTGTGTCTAATCCCGAATTGAGTATTGGGAAGGTTTTTTCTATGATTGGTAGGAGGCGTTAGGTTAGGAATCAGTTTTTCGAAAATTGTTGAGAAATAAGTTAGGAGGCTGATTGGTCTGTATGATTGAGGCATTTCTGCTGGTTTGCCTGGCTTATGGATTATTATTATTATTGAATATTTCCATAGTAAAGAATAGTAGGTGAGCCGTATCATAGAATTGTAAATAAATGTGAGGAACAGTAACGCCTTTTTTGGGAGGTGAACTGCAACTTCGGAAGTGATTAAATCGTACCCGGGAGATTTGTGTTTCTGTGATTTATTAATTAGGTATGCAACTTCATGAGGAGATATATGTTTTGGTGGCATTGTCATAGGCAAGGGAGAGTCAAGAGATGTGTTTATTTCGTCAACTTTGACGGGGTTGAGTAATGAGAAGTGTGGTTTAAAAGTCGATGAGAGGTGTTCACGGAAAATTTCTGTCTTTTCTTCATCGCTTGTTGTCCAGGTACCATCTGGATTTTTAAGAACGCAGATTTGTGATGGGGTTTGTAATATATTTTTTGTAGCTTTTCATATCGAGTTGTCTTTTGTGGTAAGTGAGGAGAGATGTTTATTAAAACTCTCAGTTCGAATTTCAGAAAGGGTACGTTTCAGTTTTTGTGTTAGATAATTATAGTGGCGATTGTCAGAGGGATACTGGGTTCTTTGCCAGATTATTCTGGCACGACGCTTGGTAGCAATCAGATGTCTAACGTAGGTAGGGAAGTTTTTATTTGTGGATTTTGGTGGTATTGGAGTAGACAAGGACCAGGCGGCTGTTTGGACGGAAGTGGTAAACGAGTTAATTGCGTTATCAATATCGGAGGGAGATTGAAGACGAGTTTTTAGATTTATTTGTTTATCTAGAGTAAGTTGAAAGTGTCCCCAATCCATATGACCATTCATGATGGACAGAGGGAGAGGTTTTATGGGGGGTAATGTGTCAATTGTAAGCAGAACAGGGGAGTGGTCTGAGCTGGGTTCATGTAAGTTTGTTATATGACAGTTAAGACTGTTTGAGATTTTTGTTATGTAAATATCAAGTATGTCGGGTCTTTTTCTGGGCGAATTGGGCCAGTACGTGGGATAAGGGGGTGAAAGTACTTTGTATTGATGGAGTGTTATGATACGGTGTAAGAGATTGCCACGGGGGTTGTTTGTATGGCATCCCCATTGATTATGCTTAGCATTTATGTCTCCTCCTACTATGAATTTTGATCCAAGATAGGTAAAATAGTCGTTAAATTGATTTGGTGTTATATTGTGACGTGGTGGGCAATATGTCGCTGATATTATAATAGGTTGGTGTTCAGTGTTAAAGATATGGTACAAGCTTGTATATGTGGGGTTTGGTAATTAGGTAACGGGAAGAACTGTAGTGTGGATCTGACAATTATTGCTGCTCCAGCGTGGGCTGTGCCGTCAGGGTGGCATGTGTGAAAGCATTTATAGCCGGGTAATTTAAGAGTAAATGTGTTGGTGTAATGAGTTTCAGAAATAAGTGTGACATCAATTCTTTTGTTTTGCAGTGTGGCTAATAGTTCATTTTTATGTCTGTTAAGCCCATTTGCGTTCCAAGTGAGTATGAGGAGAGAGTTGGAAGTGTATGAATTAGGGATTTTGTTGGGTGGCAAGAAGCTTAGTTATTAAGGAGGTAAGGAGAGAGATCAGGGGATTAATGACGGACTTGAATTCGTTTATAAAATTAGAAAGAGCATTATTCTCAGAGAGAGGAGGTGGATTTGTTGGCGAGCTAAGTGAGGTGTAGTTATCTGAAACATCTGCATAGGATCTGCCCTGTGAATTTGGCGGCGGATGGTTGGCTGTTGGATTGCTAGGCTGGGCTGGATGTGGAGCGGGCTGATATTGTTAATGACGTTGATTGAGTTTGGCAGTGGTGGATGGCTGACGGCGACGGCTTTGAAGTTGTTTATGCACGGTACAGCCTTTGTAGTTGGCTGGATGATTTCCGCTACAAAGGGCGCAAGTTGCAGGTGTGTCTGGTGACTTATTTCATGTTGAGGTGTGATGGTATTCGGCGCATTTTACGCAGCGTGGGGCATAAGAGCAGTATGCCCTGGTGTGGCCGTACGCTTGACAGTTTAAACACTGAGGGATTTCCCGGCGTTTGTGCGGTTCTTCAACCTTGATTTTTGTGTGTAAGAGTGACGTGACTTTAAAGAAATCTCGATTGCTTGAGTCCGGCTCGAGATCAACAAAAAACAAAGGAAGAGGGTTTTTAGTTAGATTGTGTCTGATGTTTGTGACTTGTCTAGTCGCGAAACCGATCTCCTCAATTGCAGCAGAGATTTCAGATACTGAGGTAGTGGGGTGGAGGTTCCTTATAACAACTCTGTACGGTTTTTCAGATTGGAGCTGATGTGTGGGTAAATGATGATTTGCATACAAAACTGTTATGTCCAATTAGGCTTGTGAGTTCGGTGAGTACATCTATAAAATTTTCTACTCCTTTTATAAAGATGGGTGGTGGCAATATTTCCTTCACGGACGTATGTGTGGTAGTGTCAGTGGGTTGTTGGTGTTCGTCGTTGTTGTCGCCATTATCGTCAAGGTCGACGAGTACGTTATAGCGATTATTAAATAATTTTAGTTTTTTTTTTTTAAACATTTTGCAATGTAGGTGTTGTAGGCGAGGTGGGTAGTGATTTTTTGTTGGATTCGGTTAGTCTGTTTTTAGATATGATTTGATTATTTTTAATTTTAATTGGAGAAACAGTTTTATCTGACTTTGCGCGTGAGCCGGTCGGCATGGTGCTAATCGAGCTATTTAATTAGAGTCCAAAGGTCACAGTGGAGACGGTGCCTTGGAGGTAGGTGATAAGAGTTAATTGGTATTAGATTTTATTTTGGTAGAAGTAAAGTGAATTCTTGTAAGATGTGTAGCGTAAAAATAATATAAAATAATAATTACTATCCTCTGGAGGAGATTGACAATGGCAGCAGCTACGAGTCAGTCGTCATTTTTTGTAACTGCAATTTGATGTGAATAGATAAAGAAAAAACGTGGCTAGAATCCGTTAGGATTTGGTAGCTTATTCTACGCAGCACGGGAGTTAGCGCAAAATGCGTGTGCACCGGGCGGCTGCGATGTCGCGACTGATTTTTCGATTTTAAAACTTATTATCAGCTGAACTTTTACATTTTAAAGTCATTTTTAGTAGCTTTTTATTCTTGATTTGATAAGGTGTGACATTTATTGTACTATATTTAAAAGAATTTAAAAATTTTCTATACACTTATCTTTTTCCAATATATTTTATACATTGTTTTTCTAAAATTTGATTAGGTTGACTTTCTTAAGACAACCTTGAATCGAATATCGATGACTATATAAGTGATAATAATCGTTAAACCATCTATATCGATAGTAACTATCGATCATTTCACTATCTTTCACGTGCAACTGTAGCAAATGAGTCAATATTATTATTGTAAATTATATAAATTAAAATAAAATAAAATGTATAATTATAATTAAATCAAAAAACCTTTTTTATTATTTAAAAACTAATTTTAGCACTTGATTTTACTCTTCAAATTAAGAAGGTTTAATAAAATTATTATAATATTGCTATCTTAAAATTAATTATTAAATGTTTGATACATGAACAACGATTTTCCAAACTTGAACTATAGGGTGAGTGCACCAATGAATGAACACACAAGCACTATTCAATCTTCAAGTAATGATACAATAGACATTTTTGGTATCCCAGGGTATTTAAAATTTATTTTGCATTCATTGAATAATTCTGTACAAGAATATTATAATATTTATTTGAAATTAGTTATCAATAAATAATTAAAAATTAATAAACCCTAAAAAACAACATTTCCTAGTGAATGAACACATTAATCCCGTGAATGAACAAACAGTATTTTTTTCTGAAAATGTAGCTATGTTTTGAATTATAACTCTTAATAATAAATTTATTAGGTTAGGTAATATAAAATTGATAGTTATACACATATATCATTGCATATATTAATATATTTAAGCATAAAATCCAAATAATATTTATAATAGGTACATAAAATATAGTAAATTGAACAACTTTTATTATGGTAATTGATAATTAAAAATTAATAAGTAGGCTCTTTTTTTGCCATTACAATAAAAACATAAAATAAACACTTTAAGGTATTAATAAAGGAACTTCTTATAGTCACTAATTAATTAAAAATATTTAAAAATTATATAACAAATACCTATCAGCTAGGTACTTTCTTTGCTAATTATCATAATCAGGGTACCTAGATATTAGTAAAGGAACTATTTATACTAAAATAATTCATAATAGGTATAATAATAAAAAATAATGGGCAAGTTCTTAGAAACATTTTTGGTACTTTGCAATTTCTGGGATAAAAAACAAATTGCGTTTATTTAATAATTTTGGGGATGCAATTTTCTCTATCACACATTTCTTTTTATACCAGCATACATCATCAGCGGCAGGCCATTTCCAGTTTAGTCCAGACATTGTCATTGTCTTTACCTAATTATCCAACATTTAAATTATGGGTTAATTATATTATATGTTAGGCTCGAGATATAATATATAATAACAAATAATGTACTTTACTTCATACTTTGAGTGTTTACATGTTTTTATTACACCTGGAAAATACTCATCTTCATAAATAACAATAACATAATTTCCAATATTGAATTTGTCTGTACACAATAATGGATAGGCTCTTTCGGTTTCAACATTATTAAAAGATGAATCATCTTCAGAACTTGTATCATTTATAGGTGAGTCAGTTTTTTTATTTTTCACAACCACTTTTTTTTTCTTTAATTTTTTAATGTTTTCAATCTCAATTTTTTTTAATATTCGTGCATTGCGTTTTTCTTCTATAAGACTTTCTTTTTCCTTCTTCAGATTTTCTTTTTCGATCTGTATATCTTTCCATGTTTTACTTGTTATTGCGTATGGAACTATAGTTCTTTTTCTTTTTAAGTTTGAATTAATTTTGTTTTCTTTCGGCCAGCTAAAATGTTTATTCCATAGTGAGTTTGGTGAACTGTCTGTATGAGATTGTGAAACCTCCTGAATATTTGTAGAAGTTAATGACTCTTGATGTTCATATTGTATTTTATTTGTTTGATTAGAAATTTCTTGAACGTTGCTAGCAGCATTGCTGATTGTAGTTAAATGCTGAAGTTGAATATCTGTGTCTGATTCAATACATAATAAATTGTTTTCCATTGATATGGAATGTGGTGTATCTATTTTGTTAAATATGTTTTGAGAATTTACAGGTGTAAATAATTGTTCTACTTGATTATTTGTTTCTGTTACTATTTCTGCACCAGGTGATATCTCTAGTGTCTTACTTATTTTAGTTAAACGTTGAAATTGAGTATCTGTATCGGATTCAATATTATGTAACAAATTATTTTCAAATACAAGGTTTTCATTTGATGTAGTTGTACAAAAATAATCATTGTTTATTAGTTCTGTATTTAAAAACCCAACACCCAAAGATTCTAATTCATCTTTATTAAAAGAAAAATTTGTATCTATTTCTACAGGTAAATCTAAAATGTCAAATGAGTTACATGTCGTTGAAATTTCTGTATTCATATTATCTACCCACAATTTAGATGCATTCCAAACTTTTGCAAGATATATTTCTTTGCTGATAATATCTTCCAGATTATAGTCCTTAAGTACATAATTAATAACTTTCTGACATGATAGGTAGTCTTCATTACTTGGAGTTGTTGATATTTTCTGTGTTTCTGCTCTGCTTATTTCAGCTTGCCTAGTTGGAATACATTTTTGATAGTCAACAGCATCAGGATTTAGTGGGAAAAGCCCACATGCTCTAAAACCATTAATTATTGACTGGGGTTTAACTTTTTCAAACGCTTTTTGAAATAAAATTCCAAAATTATTTTTTGTTATTGGACTATTAGAATTTAAATTGTGTTCCTTTGTTACATCTTTCCAATATGACTTTAATGGTTTAAATATAGACACATCACAGGGTTGTAGAATATGTATAGCATTAGGAGGAAGGCAGTATAAATGTATGTTTTTTTCTGAACAAAATTCAGCTAATTCTAAGCTCAAATGACTTTTATGACCATCTAAATAAATAATAACTGGAAAGTCAACTTTTTGATTAATTAACCAAGGATACAAAACATTGGCAATATATTCAAAAAATGTTGAAGCTACCATCCACCCACTGTCTGAGCGTCCAATACCCCATGTATCTGGCACTGTCTGAGAAATATGAGAGGGAATTCTTTTGTAAGGGTAAATAACAAGAGGAGGTAATGACGAACCATCTGCAGAGTATGTGCAAAGGACGGTGATATTTTCTTTTTCACCACTCTTTGCAATTTCATAAAAATTAGGCATACTTCTTGGTCCTAATACTTTTCCAGATTTAGGGCATAATTGTAATCCAGTCTCATCACAATTGATAACTCTGCGACCGTCTTTCAATATATCTAAACTATCTTGTTCTGTTAAATATAATAAAACATCAGCAAACCAATATCTAATAGACGTTTCAGTAACTGCAGCCCTAGATTTAGAAATTAATTCAGTGTTTCGTTTTGCAATGTTTTGATGTCTTTTAAGAAATAAACTAAACCACTTTATACCAGGACGATCATCTGTGAAAGGATTAGGTCTATTTGACTCCTTTAAGATTTTTTGAATTGAATCTTTTAATGTTTCTGGGTGTATTGGAAATCCTACTCTGGCCTTAGCTAATATCCATTTTACAATTCTATTTTCCTCGCTATCTGATAGGACAGTTGGAGGACCCATTTTCCGATTCATAGGTACTTTATTATTTATTTTATTGCTTAATGTAGACTTGGGAATACCTGTTTCTCTGCGTACTTCATTTAAAGTTTTTTCTTTATTTTTTATAGAAGAAAGAGCACTAATTAAATCAGCTTGAGTATATTGGAATCGGGAATATGATTTCTTAGAAATCTTCTCAGCATCATTGCAATCATCCACAATTCTGTTTTAATTTAAATTGTATTAGGTCACTTTATAAGTTATAGCAATTTGCAACAAATATTGTATTATATTCAGATGATGAATGTAATTTAAAATAAATTAAGGAAAAATATTTATATAAATTTGATATGTTCATTTACTGGATAAGACAAAATAGTATGAAATCCAATAAATGAACAACTGTTCATTCATTGGTTTACCACATTTTATTGAAACCAGTACATGAACACCATCAAAACGCATAAATTAAGTAATCAGAACTTACCAAAACCTAGTAAAACTAAATTTCCGTCCTATTTTCAATGAATATTATTACAATTAATATCGATTTAACATTATTTGAGTTCCTAGGACCTTGAACAAATTTTTTTTTTATAATTAAAAATTAAAAAAAAAATGATGATAACCGTATCATTTACAAATTGGTGGGAAAACTTATCATTTCATATAAATTAATATCGTTCCTATGTTCATGAAAAATCACGTGTGGCAACATAAGAATATTGTGATTGTTTTATATATTATTAATATAAAGTGTACATGCACTGGGTTTCTTAATAATGATATATAAAGTATAATTTGTTCATTCACAGGTAATGTTCATTCATTGGTACTGTTACCCTATACGTTTTACGTAGATAGTTACCGATACTTCTATGCTAATAAATTATGATACATTTTTTCTGTAGATTTCCAAGACGAAGTTAATAAAATATTAACACTGGTATAGTAGATAAAGATGGGACACGTGCAATTTTAGAAGAGGAATATGAGAGGCAAAATGTTGGTCTAGATAGTTTTGAAAACCCTTTTCAATCTTGGGCAAAATCTGTATTCGATGAAAGTAAAACTTGTATAGAAGAATGTACTGGTATAAATCCATTTTACTGTCCTACCTTACTTTTTACCTTATTTTTCGATGGTGAAATTTCTGACGATATAAAAATACAAAATGGTTCAAGCTTTAAAAAATGATAACAATGTAGATGAAGATTCAATTAATGTCGAAAAACGTTTATGTGTAAAATTAAATGAAGTACCAAGTTTTATAAATAAGACGATTGAATAATTTATTTCAAATAAAACATTACATTTTTTTAAAAGGTTCAATATAAATTATAACTTTATTGAAACGTCGCCGTCCACTTGGGAGAAAAATTTAGAATACAAGCGGGGTAAAGAAATTATCAGCAAATTAAAAATTGTAAATGATACAGCTGAACGAGCTATTAAATTAATTGAAGATTTTAATAAGATTGGTTCAAAAAATGAAGAACAGAAGCAGTATATTCTTCAAGTTGTCACGGAATACAGGCAACGGTATTTAAATTCAAATAAAAGCACTCTTATGGAAAAATTATAATACATGCATGCAAAATAAATTGTTGGTTGAAATTTATTAACAATGTATTTATTATTATAAATTGTTTATAAAATTAAAATTAGTTTTTCCTTACAAAATATATATTTATAATTTAATTTGTTCGGTAATTTTATAAATTACTCAATTTTTAAAAAAATATTAACAATGTTAAACTTTGAGAGCTTTGGGGCACGGGTTAAACTTATCCGATTATGCTCAAATTTTGTATGCTTCATTTTTATACATATTGGAACCTAATTAGGGGGATCGGTCACAAAAATTTAAACATTTTAAAATTAGGACCACCCTAATGGTCACTGAGCATACCGAACATACCGTCCACCTTGAAATACTAAATTTCAAAATAATTCATACAAGTTATGATAATAATAATTATTTACATACCCAAATGCAAGCATATGCTTTGTTCGTAGGTGCATTTCGACGTAGCCTTTACGTGAAACGGTCCCGCAAAATCTACTCCAACATTTGAAAAGGCTCTAGATGGTTTGACACGCGCTTTTGGCAAGTCACCCAAAATAGGTTGCACAACTATAGGACGATATATAAAACATTTCACGCATTGATGAGCGATCATGCGTGTGACATTTCACCCGTTCAAAGGCCAGTATTTTAGACGAACTGACGCCAACATGGCTTGTGGGCCGCCGTGTAATAATATCTCGTGTTCGTGTAAAAATATTATTGATGTGCGCTCGTGTATCTCTCCAACTCTATTAGCTACAAATGTCTTCCATTTTGACGATTGAGATGATATCCACGTTAAGACCAGAGTCGGACCAGAAAAATCTCTTTTTTATCGGTAAATGCAAATTTGGTGCATATTTGGACGCTAAACGTGCTAGTAATTCTAGACGCGGAATTGAAACTGTCTTTAATACACGTGACTTTGAACAGATTAAATTCGAAATACATTTACCGTTGGTGTTTAGTACACATAAATATAAGCACACGCCGTATGCGGTCGCGGACGCGTCGGAAAAACCGTGCAATTGAATATCGGCTATCTCACCGTCACCAATTAATGACCTGTTAA